>JAJOOH010012472.1:0-18763 GCA_029582605.1 Solanum gracilifrons
CTATAACTATCGGGCTACCATCTAATAGTTAGCAAAAAAAATATTGATAGTTCAAATATGTATCGGACCATTAACTTATTTTGAATTGCGCACAGGGAAGATGGTTGTGATGCATTCAACAAAAACAAAGAAGATGGATGTTGGTGGGGCTATGTTAATTCACTTGCAAGAAGAAATAACTATGGACATTCTAAGTTACCAGTGCGGTCACTTCTTCGATTTAAACGTGTTTCAAAGTTGTGAATGACATTGATTTCCGATCCTTACTTTACCGTGAAACATCTCAATCATGCCAAGAATAAATCAAAATTCCCAAAAAATTCTTGTTAGCCAAGGGTACCCTTTTAAGTGCAAGGTCTTGTATTGTTCTTATTTATCGTTAGTTCAACGGGATGAGGAAGTACAAGAACTTGATTGGCCTTTTAGCAGTAAACCGATGAATCACATATTACTTTGCTGTTACGATAGCTTGGCTCTTATTGAGGTTCGTAATTATCGTGATTATAAACACCCATACTTTTACTATGGAACCCCTCCACAAGAGAATCAATAGTACTTCCCCATCCAAAACTTTCACTGGAGGAAAGCATTAGTACTTTGGGATTGGAATATGACTCAACTAACAATGATTATAAGATCCTTAAGATTGATAAAGAGTCATACAATGAAATTCTAGCTTTGAAAAGTGGTTCCTGGAAATTAACGAATAAACATCCCACTGGCATTCACCCAATGTTAATGTCTACAGACTCTTTGGTATTTGTTCATGGAGCATTTCATTGGGTTGGTTAGTCAAGAAAATGTTTAATGATTTCATTTAGTATTTCAGATGAGGTGTATAGAGAAACACCGTTTCCTACTAATTTTTGGGACATGGTATTTCAGTATTGAGAGAAATGCTTTGTGCTTATTCTTGTTATAAGTCTCATACAGAGTACATTTTTAAGATTTGGGTGATGAAAGACTACGTCAAAGAATCTTGGACTGAATTGTTTAGTGTACAAGATACCGGTCTTTATTAAATCGTACCAAAAATATAGGTTTTTGGATGGTGAGGTGCTCCTCTACTGCGAATTATTGAAACCTTATTCTTGTGTCTTCAAGACATCCAAAGGAACATATGGATTATGGTCTCAATCTGATGAAGTTCAGAAAGGATTCGTTTACATAGAAAGTTTGTTCTTCCCAAAAGTAATTAGTTAGTATTTGCTTATGTATGAACAAGTCACTCTTTTTTATGGTAATCATGTTACAACCTTTTATGTGTTTTCATATCATAAATTGAACTCTCTGGTGCAGTGTAGTTGGATGCAGTAGTATTCTTTTGCTTGTAATATTAACTAAACAGAGATGCACTTGAAACAAACCAGCTCAACGAACAAAAGTATCGAACCAGACTCATCTCACAGTGTACTCGAACAACATAATACAAACGAAACAAAGAAAGAATAAACCAGTGAACATCTTAAAACAGAACTAAGGAATATTAGCCAGCAATTAGTAGTACCAACTTGACTCTCTAACACCAGAAAGAAGCCAATAAAGATGCAAACACAGGTATACAACTCCCAAAAAAAGGAGAAAACAGATGAAAGGCACATAACTCACCTATGACCACGTGAACGCTGAGGACGTCCAGCAAAGTTAATTGAGTCCAACGGATGACACCTTTCAACAAAAAAGCTCAAGAACCATGCTGGAAATATGCACCAAAACTGAGGTGTTATAGACCTGGAAAAACAGCTCAGGATGCCTAGACCAAGAACCAATTTACAATCCCACGCCAGTAAGCAAGTAGGACATCAAAGAGGTCCTTACAACAACAAGAACAACATTCCCAGTGTAACCCCACAACTGGGGAAATGTCTAAGCTCAGATTCGCACACATGACCCAGGAGAACAGAACTTGACACTTAATTAATAGTGTGGTAATATAAGTAGTATTTTGGATGTAGGAAGAGTTTTATCGTAACTATTGTGTTTTAATGTTACCAGGTGCAAATGTGTCATAGATTGTTAAGAAAACTTGAAAATACAATATTTTTCTAATGATATCTAAAATGCATTAGAAAGAAATAGATAAAAACCTGGAAATTAAAACTTTACTAACAGTCAAATTGAGAACTATAAAAGAGGAGAATCTCAGTAACTGAGTAACTCGGCCATCTGAACTTTCACCTTGTTGGTAAGGATTCGATTCCCCACCTTGTAATCCTCTTTCCATTTACCCTTCCCCTACCCACCCCCAAAATAATAAAAAAAGGAGAACTATAAAAGAAACTTAGTAAGACTTCAGATTACTTCATGTTACCATATGCATTTGTGTCTTGTCTTAATAGGTTGTCAACAATTACACATATGGACTTGCATTTGAATAGAGATACAAATTAATAATTTAATACTATCTAAGTACTTGGTATATAATAAGGTATATAATAAGATACTCAATACTTTGAATTCAGAGTTTCTCACACAAGTGTATTTCTCAACAAACTAATGTGTTGTTTTTACTCTCTTTTTCAATCTTAGATTTAAATGTTATGTGATGCAACTTAATTTTCAAATTCCCATTTGACAATGCTTAAAATAAATTACGAGCATAGATTTCCCAAAGTGATGTTAAGTTATTTATTTTTCAAGATTTCATCTGAGTTTCAAAATTAATTAAACTTGAGCATTAAAGGATACTATATTATATAGAAAATATATTACCGTCCAAGATGGAGTTAGCATTTATCTTACAAAAAGAGTACTTACAACATATCACTCCTCTTATATTCAGTGAAAAAGATGTGCAGGCACCAAGTTTATACATGCCAAAAGGCTTATTATCTGCAGAACAGAAGTGACAAGGGGATTTGAACTCAACACCTATGCGTCGGATATTACAGGTGCCAGGGTAACAAGATCCTGCTCAATGATTGACATTGCAATGGGCATTTCAGACAATAAAATCAAGAACAATAAGGGTTCGATTTCTGAATGTCCACAAGTAGAAACCAATTGTATGTTTAAGTTAAGGTAATATGTTTTCAGCGAACTGTATAAGAATCACTGCTATACATGATGCTATCTTTTCGATAGGTTTGTTGCACATACCTGTGGAAATGTGTGCTATTGACATGAATTTCTCATTTTACACTACTTTCATCTCTTTACTGCTTCACCGTATACTATACAAATATATTTACCCAAGACTTTGCAGATTCTAGATTCCACCTTGATCCCATGGGAAAAATGTGATCAAGAGCCGAAGAAATAAAGGGAAAGAAGGGGGAAGGGGCGAGGGAGAACTCAACTTTACATCATGATAACAGATTGATATATCATTGGTCGAGAAATGCACCAGAAGGGGACTATCTGTCTGATAATACAGAGGAACTCCATGAAAGCAATATATCTCGAGCAACGGATGGTAAGTCTGAAAAAATTTAAGACATGTAAAGCTCATGATCAATCATATATTATGAAATGTATGATCTACCTATTTAACTGGAAGGAAGACTCTATGAACAATGGAAGTGTACCTTGGGCTAGTTCCATAGCCATTGAAGGTACATCTACCTGGTCTTCAAGCAGTCTATATACATCAACTACCTGCAAGAGACAATCACATTAGAATTATCCATCTTCTGACATAAGACAACTATCTATCTATCAGATATTACATACTTCTTGAATGTGAAGCTTGGAGTCTTCGGTCAAAGCAAGAAGAAGCTGCCTGCGAATTCCTTCGTCAATTATGAAAAGTCGAGCTCCATCCTTGATTGTGTCAGTGAGGTCTAACTTCTGTTCATTCTTCAAATGATTGCTTGCTCCTCTGAAAAAACAAACCAGAAAATGTGAAAAGTTACACATAACAGTGGAACAGGATAATGCGAAAGGTATACTACGTCAAACAGTAAAAAAAGGAGTGCCAAGAAGTACCTATTATTCCCTCGAAATGCAGGGTTTTTGCTCAGTTTCGTGACATTTTCCTTTGCAAGAGATATTAGGTTTTCCAGTCGTTTCCACTGGAAGAGACCATCTTTGAACAGAACCTAACAAGTGAAGCAGAGAAAACAATAATCGCGAGGCAACCAAATAAACTCAACAGCTTGCACAGGAAACTGTTTCAGAGATGTGCCATTTGTTTAAGCTAATCAAGGATCCCTCGGTTTCTTCTTTCTTTTAGTATTTGTTCCTTTTCTTTTTGTAAGTGTTGGGAGGGGAAAGGGCAGTTAATGGAGGATGGAAACTTCCAACCTAGATGAATGAAGTCATATTGATTATTAGGGTAACTCCAGATCCAGAATGAATAAGATTTCACAATGTATCTCTAGAATACCTATGTGCTAATTGATGTTGAAGAACAGCCTAGACTCAATCAGACACTCTTTCAAAAAGTCTCCCTCTTGATTCAACCGTCAATCCAACTACTATTGAAAAAAATAATAGTCCCATCATAGATTGTTAGCAGTGGTCTCAAAGGACCAGAATCACCTTAACTTTGGATAAACTGTATTGTGGGAAAATTCGGTGGACCAAGTTGTAATAACCATTACAAAATTCAAAAGTTTGGGCTGAAGTTGGACTAGATACCCAAATACTACAAATCTGCCACATGACAAGTCTTGTTAATTTCTTTCATTTTCTGACCCTAGTTTGTTCTCGGCAAATCATTGAAAGGTAGAAGAAACAAAACCTAGCAAGGCAAAAAGCCACAACTAGCTGCTGTCTATTGTTAACAACCACCATCCAATCACTGATGATACTACAGCAAAAGGCTGAAAACTATCCCAGAAAAGTGACTTCAATGACTTTCCCATTTACGGTCAGAAAAAAGTCATCCAAATGACTTATTGACCAGATAACTGATGACACAGTATGGTTTAAGAGGTTGACCACTTTCTCACAATAGAAATAATATTGTCTCTTGAGCTGGATAAGGCATGAGTTAGTTATCAGGAGGTCTGTAGTTGACCTTCAATCTGATCTGATCCATCAGAAAGAATGCTAGCTGCAAAGGCACGGATTATATCAAGCAGATTGGATCCATTTTCTCCAAGATAAACTTTAGATCCATCAAGGTTGGTCCCTTTTCTACCGATACTTTCTACCAGTTGCCTCTGGATTTACAATTCTCATAAACTAAACAAATTACCATATATAATACATGTTGCAACTATCCTTGACCTAACTACAGTAATTTTAATCGTTACCCTTTCTAGAGTTAAATTCGACACTGATTTCCAGAAAAAGTTAAGACGTCAAAAGTTAAGTATATCATAACTGCCGAGCCATTGTCCCCAAACACGTCGGGTCAGGTAAGCCGTAGAACTGGACACACCATTGTTTAGAAATGTCTCAGAATGACATCATTTACTCAAGCAACTCTTTGCATTCATCATATAGTTACTTTAAATAACTTGAAGAACTATCTGAGGCCTTAATTTTACACTTGTTGAAGAGTAATATATAAAATATCTCATATGTCAAATACAACATCAATAAAAAGTTTAAAGAAGGTCGAACAAGAGGTTAAATAGAAAATAGTACGCTCTTCATAAATCATGATAAAACAAAGAGATCATTAATCAACCTGTATAAGGCGTTCCCGTAAAGCTGGGTTAGGATCTGTTAGGAGACGTTTTGCCACATAAGGATAGGCGACCTGATTTGATGCTCATGATTATCAATAGCATAAACATAAGAAAAGTGTGCAAAATAGCATGCATAAATAGTAATATTACTAGAATCAAATATTTTCAGCACAATGCCTCATATTATTTGATGTGTCACGACAAGAATAGGTGTATACCTAAAACCAAAATAGCCTTATGATTCATCGCTTATTTGCATTGGCCTTTAGCCTTAATTGCTACACTGTGTAAAAAGCAGAGTAGAATACAGAATGTGCTTCATTAGAACTTTCAAGGGGCCATGAGTATGAGCTGTAGTCTACTTTAGTACAGGAGTAATACCAAATTTCAAAATCTTTTCCAAGCAGGTCTAGGTTTCCTTTTTGTCATCAAACGTAATGCATGTGGACCAATGCGTTAAATTTTATTCAAATGATTAGCGGAAAAGTTTCTCTGGTTTTCCGACCAACAACATTACCAGATGGCTTATTAACGAGGACAAAATAGTAAACAAACATTTTTTCTCAGAAGTTGCAAACTGAAAAGCCAGCTGTTTTACCTCTAGAAACTTGAAACCAGGCTCCAGGGTCAAACAAATGCCTTCTTGAGTCAATAGAGAACGAATGACAAGAGAAAACCTTTCTGGTATTCGAATAGGATAGTTGTAAACTAGTTGATTGAATTTGCCTGCAGCGAGAAGATTATTTACAATGTTAGAAAACAATTGAACTTTCTCTGGTAGCATTTGCAGCATAGTTCTAAATTGATAAATCCAGGTGTCTTCAAACAGCAAAGCATAAATAATTACTGGTGCAGTCCTAATTAGTGGAATTGATCGTCACAAATGCCAATTATAAGAACCAAATAATGGTAAAGAGATTTTTTTATTCATCAGGACTTACTGAACTCAAATTAGGTTAACAACTTATGCCTCAATGTAGTCAATTTGTAGTTGGACAAATAGGATAGTTAGCAAATCACTTTGCATATTTCATAAAAGAGTTTGGGTTTGGGTTTTAGGAGATTGAATCTCCATATATAAAAATTTGGGTTTGGGATCAAACATTGTATAACATAATGCTGATTTCTATGTGGATATTTTTTCCATTCTCAAAAAATATCCACATAGAAATCAGCATTAAATTATACAATGTTTAATTACTCCTTTTTGTTTTCCTTATAAATATTACATGCATAAGATATGTGGGAATCTGTGTAAATATTTTAAACGAGGTAAATGTGAAATAAGAATGTGGATATTAGTAATACGCGGATTAAAACTACTAAATTGATGAAAGCTAACCCTCATAATAGGAAGAAAATTTCTAATTTGTAATATATCAAACTAGATATTCAAAAAGAAATAATCAGCATTACTAATCCTGGCATTACTAATCTCTACATCAATGACCCCTACGTAACTTGTCAATAGAACAATATAAGGATCTGAATGCCCATAGTATTCAACTCAATCAAGCTCCTAAGTGTGGAGATGATGCATGAGAAGCTCTGTGGCTGGAAGAGTGACAGAATAGAAGGTATGGCTGCAACTTTCAGGCTGAAGATATAAATTCTGTAGTTTTATTGATTAAAAGAAAGGTTTTGGTTCAGTAATTTTAGTATTTTGAGGACATGACAAATGATGAAAATTAGGTGGAACATCAAGAATAAGGGAAGAGACAAAATGAGTAAATCAACAGAGCATAGGCAATATTTCTGAAGCTTCATTCACTCCCAGAATAAAACACATCAGGCATGTAAACAAGTATGTCATGATTATAAGTTTAACCGATATTATGTGGTTTTGCAACCAGAACAACCCTCAAGCCAGCTAACAAGATTTTTCACTTTTCCTTATTACTCAATCTCTATAATAAGTCTAATAATGCTTATTTCTAACGAAGAAAAACAGATTAGTAACCATAACAGTCTGCAAGGTCACTGTCAGAGCAGTCTAACAATGTGAGAGTATCACTCATATGTATTAGAAGGTTTCTGCTGAATATAGAATCCCTTCAGAGCTGTATTTTTCACGATACCTAATTTCTTTAAACCTATAAAGTAAAAATGTATGTTATATTGGAAAATGTTTTTTCAGGGAATTAAGTGGTTTCCTCACTTACTTTTCAATGTTGATTGGTGAATAACAAATACTTTGTAAAACAATATTCAATAAAGACTCATAATAATGTCAATTGGATAGTGTTTTATCGAGTATTAAAGATCGATAATGATAGAGTAAGTGTTGGTTATACCAAGTGACATGGACTAAGAATTGGATTATTGTTGAGGAAAATTACTTCCACCTTTAAGTGAAGTCAACTTCCCCCTTTTCCTAAAAATATTTTCCAGTAAACAACCACTACAAAATGACTTCTTCGTGGAATTTTCCAATTACCAAACACACCTAATTCCATAATGTTTTCTCAGTGAACAGCTTGATCAGCAAAACAGAAGAGTATAATATATATCCTTGCATCACATGAATTAGGCAATGGGGCAGGTTGCAGCTCAAATATCCAGTCAAAAGACCTCATCTCTAAAAACTGCAGTGTTCCAAGTGAAGCTACAATTATAATATTACAGGCCATACCCCAGGCCAAGATGCTGTGTGGTATCTACTCTCTTCCTGGTCAAGGATGCTAATCCAGTAAAATGAATTGATAGAATGATGTAAGCATGCACCAGTCAAAGCATGAAATATCTTACTTTAGAAATACTAAGCTCACATTAGTAGGTTATCAATTTCTACAATGGACAGTATCGAAAGAAGGAAAAGGTTACGAAAAACAACCATAGCTTAATCTCTATCTTGGTGCAACAAAGTGTGCTGCAAATTTTAGGTGTCATAAGGATCTGAATGGTGAGAGCTTGTTGTTTAGGGCATCAGTCATCACAATGTCTATCGTTCTTAGCTGCTTTTTTTCACATATCTACTAGTGCCAACTTCAAAGGGCATAATAACCAAGTAAGGGGCTACACAGGAAAAAGCACAAAATTTCTAGAAGTTGGGAGCAGGGTGCAATTAACAGGATCAGGAGCAAAGTGAGTCATTAACAAAGCTAGTCATTCAAGGTACCTGTAACACTTCTGAAATTAAAGTCGGCAAGTCCTTTTTCAAGCGAGTTTTGCCATATTGCTTCTAATGCTGGAACAATAGGGGCAACATCAGTTCCACTAGCTAGGAATCCCAGCCTGGTAAAATCATTTGCCATCTCAGCATAGTCCTCATTCACCGCATGGACAACAGCATCAATCAGAATCTGTTTATTTTGCTGAAAAGAGAAGACAGACAGATAGAATCAAAATTGCAGGCTAACTGGCAAATAGACAAGTAGCTCTGGGCAATTATAGATGTTGAAAGTAAGGAGAACTGATAATATCCCATAGAACTCTTGATTCAGTGAACTTAACTAGGAGAATCTTGGAGGGTACAACAACCTGGGGAAGATAGGATGTATGCATACCCTAATTTTGGAGGGTGTTTCATTATATTCACAAGGATACCATAAAATATTTTGTATCTACTAACCCTGTTTGTTTAAGAGAAAATTTTATTTTATTTTGAAACAGAAAAGATAAAAGAGAATAATTATTTAACATATCGTACATCTACGTTGCTCGGACTCTTCAAAAATGTCGAATGATACATATCGGATACTCCAAAAGTAGTGCTTTTTGGTGAATCCGACACAGGTGCGGCAACAGTTTTGGAGAGTCCGAGCAACATAGTCGTACATACATAAGACTCCAAAATGAGAAGCTGTTCTTGTACATTATTCCTCAAACTAATTTCAAGAGAGGTATCTCTTTTCACATGGTACCACAGTCCCTATAATCTTGGTAGAGATTTAAGTTACTTTTGCCTACTGCAGGGTGGTCTTGTGTCACCCACCCGGTGAAGGTTTTCTTTCTTTTCTATGTTTTACTAGCCATGCCTCCTTAGTTCCCGGTGATTGTTCTGACAGCTAGACACCTTTTTCTGGTGACCATTGTGGCAGCATACGTGCCCCTTTCGATGACCATTCTGGCAAAATTGTGTTTCTTTTCAATGGACGTACTAGCGCACTACTTTTCTAGCCCCTATGTTGGTGACATTTCAAGCTAAACACCTCTTTGCAAAATTGAAGTTTGGGTTCTGAATGGAAGAAGTATTCTTCGGTTCTTCTTTTTCATGATATTAGACTTTGGGTAATGAGTCCCTTATCTACATATTAAATTTCAGGTCGTTCTACTCAAAATCTTCTTCTCTTCCTTCTCTTCATGCTATCAAGTTTAGGTATTGAGTTCCTCTAGCATTGAATTACAGGCTACTGTTTTGGAAAATCTTCCTCTTTTTCTTCATGAAATCAGAGTCCAGATAGAGTCCCTCATCTGAACATTTAATCTTCGGTCATTATTCTGGAAAAATCTTCTTCTCTTCTGATTTTCTTTACCATAGTTAAGGCATTGAATCCCTCCTCTGAATAGATAGGTGGTTGAAAGTTCATCTGAACAAAGACTTAAAGCGACAATAAACAGATTGGAACTAGAATGAACCTGAGGATTTAGGTGAAATTCAGTAGAATAGCTCGCTAGGTACCTCCTGGCTACCCCTAGTCTTCTATTCTCTACACCTCCTCATATGGATTCTTCCAATTCAAAAAGTTGAAGCACAAAATAACCCAAATAGAAAGCAGGACTAATCCCAGTTTGTAGATAGAAGTCAGCAAAGCCTCTAACACAAAGAACCTTCCCCTTTCACATTAATGATCATTCTCTTGGTGAGGCTCTGAGGTCACAATACAAATATCACTGGAACACTACCTTCCTGATTGATATAATTAACTTCAGTATGCATCATATCTTGTAATACATCTCTCATGATTCAGTTTGCATCGGAAGGAAAGACATTGAAGATTTTCAGCACATTGACTCAAGTTTCTCATAGGAAACTCTGTTTTTTGAGATTCAGTTTGCATCGAAAGGAAAAACATTGAAGATTTTCAGCACATTGACTCAAGTTTCTCATAGGAAACTCTGTTTTTTGAGATTTCTAGCATAACATTGTAATATTATTATCATCATCACATATATCATCAAAGAAGAAATGACTACGCAAAGCCACAAGGAAGACTATATTCATAGTACATTCAAAATAGAAAAGGGGTGTTCTTCTTTCCATTTCCCTTTACAGCGGTTAAAAGAAAGGGCCTGCAACCACTTTGCAGAATCTAGACAACCCTATACAAGCAAGTTGATATTAACCAACATGTTCTACATATCAACTTTACCCAATAATCAGCAATTACAAACCCTCAATTCTCACCTTCTTCAGAGTTTCATAATTTACAAATACCTCAAACTTATTAGTAATAGATGCATTTTATTTGGGCATGCAATAACTTCGGGTCAATGACAGCAAATTTGACCTCCTAACTTCCGATTTAGATAATCTAAGGAGGATGAATACATGACCATATGTTAGTCTAAGACCATAATAGATTGCCGGGGATTCCTTGTGACCTGTATTTGGCATGCTCATTGAACACACACATACACATAAAGTCAATCACATCAGGCATCATTTAACTAAATACCAGATATACAGACGATCCATCAAATTACCTGACTGAGCACAGCAACATTGCCAAAGTCCACATAGGCAATGCGTCCATCACGCATGGCAAAGATATTACCAGGGTGAGGGTCCCCATGAAATAGGCCAAATTCGAGGAGCTGCCGCAAGGCTGCACTAACTCCAACAGTTAAAAATCCATCTATATCAATTCCTTCATCTCTGATTGCCTAAGTCACAAGAATGACGATGTATTAATACAAGGAGGACATCCCAAAGCATACTTTGAGGAAAACTAAAGATCCACACCTGTGGATCAGTGCACCGAATTCCATCAATCCACTCCATCACCAAAACACGTGAACCAGAAAGCTGTCTGTAAACCCAAGGTATTTTAACAGTAGGGTCATCTTTGAAATTTTCCAAGAAGTCTTCGATATTACGAGCTTCCTAGAAAGGAAAAAGAAGAGGGATGATTACAGAACACAAACATTGAAAGACTTCCAAAATAAGCAAAACTTCTTTCCCCATTCAATTTGCAAAAATAGGAATGTGCAGCACTACCAAGGTATAATCCAACTCCTCCAATAGCTTCTCACCAAATTCATCAACTATAAGCTCAGCATTACACCCCAGTTTCTGTAGACTGATGCCATTCAAGAAGGAAGCTAGAGTGCGGAAGAGAAAAAGATCTCTGTAGATGATAGGCTCTATTTGCGGCCTTAGCACCTAAAAGGAAAGAGCAAACCCCAATTATGAATACCACTGCATCATATTGTTAAGTCAATTCTTTGAAGCTTCTAAGAACAGCCAGATGCTTCAAATGAGATGCATATATGTATATGAAACTAGCATAAAAAGGAATGATTAGATAACACACATGATTTCTCTATGCACATTTGTGTCGAGTGTGAAATATTGGACCTTAACAAATCTAAAAAGCTTTACTACTTGACTATGTTCAATGGCCATCCAGATATTTTTCAGCTATTTATGTAGTGGACAATCGTCACTGTTACTAGTTCTGCATCAGGTGTTCTCCAAATCACTATAAAGGAAGGTCAAAAGTGTGGTGACACATTGATGATACTATAAAAGGCTTCAAGACTTAGCAGTAAAATTGGTCAACAGAAAAGAAAGAGTGCAAGCAAGCAGGAAATGGTCAACCTTTATGGCAACTTCTTCCCCTGAAGCACGTAAAGTAGCACGGTATACTTGACCCAAACTTGCAGCTGCAATAGTTTTTGAAGAAATTTTGCTGAAAACAGCTTCAAGAGGCTGGCCCAATTCCTCTTCTATGATGTTAAAAGCAACCTACATCATTGTCAATGATTTCTGATCAAAGGAAAAGTGTTCGATGTAACAAAAGCATGCATCACCTGCACCTCACTTGTCATCTAATTACCTGATTAGGAAAGGCAGGAACATCATCTTGAAGAATGCAAAGTTCATTCATGTAATCTTCTCTGATGATATCAGGCCTGTTCGCAAGCACCTGTAAGAAAGAAATAACAGATAACTAATCGGAAGAAATACATGCATGTATGCTATTGCAAAAAATCGAGAGAAAAACAGAGACATAGTACAATATATATAATATAATAAACAAGATTTCAGAACAGAAGTATAAATGGGCAAGAAATTAGGTAAGCTAAACGTGTTGAAAATTGCTTTTGTTAATGCAGATTTACTAGAATATTAAGTTGTTTAGTTGCAGGAGTAAACTTTGTTAAAATTAAGTAGTTTAGTTGAGACAGTTTAGGTTTTTGAATTTTATTCTACAGATTTTCTGTTTTTAAGTTGGCTATTTAGACCCTCTGTGCATAATAATAATTGAGAGACAATTTCAATCACTTCTAGTATTTTTGCTGCTCTACCATCTTTTGAAAAACCAATAGTGGTATCGGAACTTCTATCGGATCTATGAGTTCTTCCTTTCCATTGATCTTAATGGATCTGTGTTCATTGAAGAACTCTCAACCACTTTTAACCTCCATACTTATTTTAACTCATGCTTATTTTTAACGTATGAGCCCCATCTTTAACCCTTACTAATTTTTAACTTTTGGGTCCCAATATCAATTTGTAACCCATGCTTCCTGCTGTTTTCAACCAACACCAAAATTTTAAACTGTTTTTAACCAATAACAGTTTGGACCCATACACATTTATCCATACTTATTTTAATCATGACAAGCATCAATATCTCTTTGAATAACCCACAAATCTTCATTTGTGAAAACTATAAATTTGATTAGTGAAGTTCAAGTCTTACTTTGAATCCTATGATTTATGGGATGTTGTGAAGGAAGAAAAATCCTAACAACAACTTTTTGCAAATCCTACAATTGTCCAAATTAAAACATTTTCAAAAGAGCTTTTGGATAAAACAATGTTGTTGTCAAAAGAAGAAAAAAGGAAGAAGAAATAGTCAGGTTACAAAAGTATATGCAAATTCATAGATGCTCAAAACAATCCTAAAGCACGAACAGCAGAAACAAAATTGAGGAGCAACTTTTTAAAATTGCAGCAACAGAAGCAAAGGAGGAGTGTTGAAAATTGTTTTTGTTACTACATATTTACTAGAATATTAAGTGGTTAGTTGCAGGATGAGTCTTTGCTTAAATTTAGTTGGATAATTTAGTTGAGATAATTTAGGTTTTTGAATTTTATTCTGCAGATTTTCTGTTTTTAAGACAATTTTAATGACTTTTAATATTTTTGCTGCACCACCATCTTTTATAAAAACCAACAAAGCAGAGCTAAGCAAAAAGAGTTGTAAGTCTATTTAAATAATATACCTTTGCCTGCAGAGAAAACAATACAATAAACAAATAACTATTGCTGCTGAGAACAGCGATATCAAAAGGAAATTACATCTAAGCCTAAGTGCACATTCTTGGAAATTATCACATGTTATGTTTGTACAAGAAATATAAGATGACCAGGAAGCATTAATTTGAACTCAATTTTACCAAAGAGGTTTAATTTCTTAATATTTAGTTGCACCCTATTGCCAATGCGTCTAGCTCTTCCAATTGTCACTGGTATTGACTATATCTCTGTAAAATAGAAATGTTCCATTGTTCCTCTAAAGTTAGGATTAACGTGTATTCATCAAGCAATATTTATTTCTGCAATGACCCTTAGAAGTGCTAAATGTGTTTGGAGGTATAGTAATAAGCCACTGAAGGTTTCACCATTTTCAGTCGATGTGCACATAATAGTGATCCAATAAAAGACTTCTGTTTGTGCCCAAAAAACGACGAACACTAGTAAAGAGGATATCAGACTTAAAATCATGTTGCGGAGTCATCCTAAAGTAACCTTTACTGTCTATAGGAATTTCCAGCCAATGGAGTGTGAAATACTTCTTTACTACACAATTTCAGCAATTTATAGCATTTCTACAGTCTTCTACTCTATGTTTGCACAATGTATATTCTTCTGATAACAGTTTGTTTCATGGTTAACTGGCATTATATATCTTCTTTGCTATACACGCTAATACAGAATCATTTTCCAGTTTAAGATTCCAAAGTCTAAAATTTCCAATTAGAGCAATACTCATCCACAAAAAATATAACAACAAATTCACTTATCTTATCAAAAAAAAAATATAACAACCAATTGTTCTTGAACTTCAGAAATTTAAAAACACCAAACCTGTCCTGCTTTGATGAAAGAAGGTCCCAAATCACACAACAGCTTCCTCAGCTGCCGAGCACGGAAAGGAACAACTTCTTCGTCACGACCCACTAAATAATCATACACCAGTGTAGTCCAGTAAATCCCCAAACTCCAAACAATCTCTATTCCTCTACCAACCAAAGAAAAAATTTGTCCTCTTGACTCTAGCACCTTGTTTCTCACCTAAAAACCCAATGTTTGCATCAAAAACACAAATTTCAAATAAACCCACATAAAAATGAACTTAACTTTCCAATACATCCACAAAAATTTAACCAATAATATAGCAAATAATTGAGAAGTAACTCATATACTACACACTTAACTTGCCCATAAACCAACAAAAGTTACCAAAGAACTCAAATAATCTCAGGGATGTTAATCACACATTACAAATTCAATTCTCCAATAATTACCCAAAAAAATAACCAAGAGAGAACAAATAACTATCTAGGAATTTATTTACATGTTCCAGACGTCTTAGGCAAAACTAATTCCACATAATAAAAAATTGATTTTCTGCACAAACCCACAAAAATTATCAAAGAAAACTAGCAAAATAACTACCAGGATGCTATTCACAGACCCCCAAATCAATTTTCCAGCAAACAATATACAAACAAAAAAACCCAAAAAAACTAGGAAGCAAGTAATTCTCATACAGATTCTGGAGAATACTTTCGGAATGGAATGCAAACTCCACGTTCAATATCAAGTTGCTCCAAAGCGCTAGTCCTAGAAATGTCCTTCACTAGCAAAGCAGTTTTCTCCGACGGAGTCTGTACAGTAGAAACACTACTTACTGCACAAATCCTAGTCGATAAAGATCGATTTTTTTTAACTGTATTCAACAGTTTCCTTCTGTTTTTGTACTCAATTGATAATGAAGTTATTGATGAATACAAGCAACTAGTACAAATTCCCTCCATTTTTTCCCTTTATTTTCTCAAATCAAGAAGATGAAATAGTGAAACTGAAGAGTGGATTTGGGATTTTTACATATAAATTATGGATTAAGAAGAAATTTTGATTGAAAGTGTATGTGGTTGTCTATATGACCACAAATTTGTGTGTATATATTTGATGATGATCAGAATTTAGAAATATGGAAACTCTGAAGTAACAAACTGAGCTGTCTTATGAGTTGTACAGTATGCTTCAAGTGTTTTTTGTTTCTCTCATTTTGTAGGGTATTTTTAGTTTTTGACTTTTGTGTGGTAGGAAAAAGAAAGAAAATCAGTTAGAGTTTCTCTTTAATTTAATAGGAGTATATTCTTTTTGGTAGGGCAATATTACAAATAATTCTTTTTTTAATCTTAAATTAGAAAAAAAGTATGTTACATGAGGCACAATTATTACCTTTTCCATTTTAATTTGTTTGCTCATTGAATTAGGATCAACAAAAATAGTAATGAGGTTATCTCGAAGAAAGTGGAAGTGACTTTTATGGTGAGCAAGATGAGAGAAGCGATATTGAAATAATTGGAACATGCAGAGAGGAAGTTTGTTAATGCTCCAATGAGAAGGTGCGAAAGGTTGGTTGTAGGGTACGCGAAAGGGTAGAGGAAATGGTAGAGGTAGGAGTAAGAAGTATTGAGGAAATATGATTTGACAGAACATGACACAACATTACAACTTCATATTATTGAGGATATGCCTTTAGATAAGAATGAATGAATGTCACGCATTAAGGTAGCAAGTTAATAAGGATAGAGTGTTGTCTTACTTTGCGAAGGTTTAGATTTGTTAGTGCATGCCGTAGTACTAGTCGTACTTTTTAGTTTTTGTCATGTGTTATTTATTGTGTTTCGATTATCACATTATTTGGTTGTTGTTATTGTGTCTTTCATGTAGACTTCACTATGCTCTTCTTATTAATTGTTGTGTCTTTTTCATTATTTTCTTCTTCTTTTACTTGAGCTTGATGCACTTGAGCTGATGATCTTTCGATAACAGTCTCTCTACCCTTTTCAATCTACTAGTAAGATTTCACTGAATATGTTGTTGTTTGTTAGTAGTCCAAGCTCGAACTAATATTAAAATTATATGTTTACTTGTTTTTTAATTAAAAGAATAAACTCTTACTTTTTTATTTTTTCTAATATCAATTTCATACTTCATAAAAACTTCTAATATATTAAAGCATGAACAAGTATTTAAAAATTATGAGAAAATAATTTTTTAATTTATATTTTAATGTTTTTTTTAAATCAAATAAATATACGCATAAAAGTTTTTTATTTTGTTTAACTGATTTTTCTTTTTGAGATTATACTCGAGTTATTCAAATTAAT
This sequence comes from Solanum gracilifrons, assembly GCA_029582605.1. Classification (NCBI taxonomy): domain Eukaryota; kingdom Viridiplantae; phylum Streptophyta; class Magnoliopsida; order Solanales; family Solanaceae; genus Solanum; species Solanum gracilifrons. The sequence goes on from JAJOOH010012472.1 coordinate 17,163, forward strand.
TTTTTCATCATATTGGGAAGCTTGTCAACAAAATTCTTCTTATGGACTTTGCTCTATTGAGATTTGGCATTGATATAATCTCACTTTGTTGTTGCAGCAGAGACCTAAAGAATGAGATGAGACTATAGAGTATATCTTCAATAGTAATAATACTGTCAAAGAAATATGAAACAAGCTATTTAGAGCTATGAGATTATCCTTTTGAGTACCTCTATACTCGGTAATCTCTTATAATGACAAAAATCTACTCCGAACAACTAAGCTCACTATTTATTCTAATAGATTACCCTCAACGTTATATTTTGAAAATTTTGAGAAGTTAGGTGCACCAAAAAATACGACCTGTAAACTCTTCCATTGATAAAAATGTTATCAAATCTTCTACAAAGTTAAAGTTTGTATGGGCAAGACGTCCAACAACTTTGATGATTTACTTTATGATCAGTGGCGGATCTATGAAGGGATGTGGGGGTGCCACGCTATCCCCGAACTTCGACGGAAACTCTATATATATATAATATTTATATAAATATAAAGCGTGTCACCCATAAAACAAAATTGGCCTGTGGTGCCACGGTAGAAGGGTGACTTTAGAAGGTTGAGGTTGCAGGTTCGAATCCCATTTAGCACCCATGGACTCTAAATCCTGAATCCGCCACTGTTTGTGAATAGTCAGAATAAAGCAGAGTTGGAGGAGACTTTCTCTCACTATGAATGAACTTCAGAAAAACAATTGAACCTAAAGAATAAATAAGATGAAAATGTCATGTTAAAAAAAAGAAGCCAAGAAACAATCTATTTAGATCTACAATCCTCACCACAATCTGCCTCATCATTATCGTGTTATAATAATTATACATCTTTAAATCTACCTTTAATTAATGTACTTAGTACAAAAATTATTAAGACCCTTGGTCAACTTAGAAACATAATGCTAGTAAGTTTTTTGAGTATGTAAGATTATGAATAGTCTCACTTCATTTTTGTAGCTTTTGTTTAATTTTTTTTCTTTATACAACTTTTTAATTTTAATACAATAAGCTTAAAGAATATTTTAATATACTTTCAATTTAAAATTATAATAATTCTTTTTCTACTTGAGATGAACTCAGTATTTATTTATCACCTTCCGAGCAAGTATACTCGCATTGATCATTCTTCTATTTTTTATTACTACTATACCCTTCTCGTTTTCCGGTACGGAAGTCCTTAGCTCGGCTTCTACCCAGATACCGGCAAATTCGCCGACGTTGAAGTTTCCCGTCGCTGTCTCCGTTTCCGGCGACGATGAAGCTCTCGTTTTCTCTCTCTTCAAAGCCATCTTCAAACCTGAAGAAGCATCCGTCTTCTCAGACCTTCACCGGCGACGATCCCCGCAACTCCTCAAACCCCGTCGAAAAAGAGTACGTCACGGAATTTGACCCTTCCAAAGCTGCAGCTAGTTCCACCAAAGACACACTCATAATACCTCCAAAGCAGAACGAATGGCGCCCTATCAAACGGATGAAAAATCTCGAAGTCCCTCTCCAAGCGGATGCTTCTGCTGCCGATCAACCACTTCAATTTGAACTTGACTCTGGCGCTGGTGTCGAACCTGCTTC
>JAJOOH010012473.1:0-15140 GCA_029582605.1 Solanum gracilifrons
TTGTAATTCACTTTATCCAAAACATGATTTTTACTATTGATTCATATTTTTGATAGAGCTCTAACTTACATATAATATAAAAGGGGTCTAGAAAATTAGAATGCGAGAGTTAGTGAAGAGAATGTAAGAAGACAAAACAACATTTTTCTTGATTTCTTCTATTTGATTGAGGTTAAGGAGAATAAAATAATATATATATATTTTTTAAAAATACATTTGTTTTAGATAATTAATTTTTTCTATAAAAACAATTAACACATAATTTATTGTGGTAGAAATTAGAGGCCCCCTAAAATTGGGGGCCTAAGGCATATGCCTGATTTTTATAAGCATTGAGCCGGCACTGATTGGCCTCAATTATACATTGCTATCTTCATCTATCTAAATCATTATTTCTTTTATATTAAAACATAACTTCGATGTTGAGTTGGTTAAATATTCATTTTTAATCAATCTTGCAACATATATTTCTGAGCTAACTCAGCATCAAAATGTATTTTAATACAAAAAGATTGATAATTGAGATATAAAACTTGCAAAAGGTGATAGATGAATAGAACAATGGATGATTGAAATAGAGAATTGGCAAAAGACACTGTAATAATTAGGTGTATTTTTACCATTAACTCTTCTATTATTATTTTTATTTTTATTATGTACTAGCATGATTTTACAAGAACTAAACTCTGAAACTAATCCCAAAAGTAACCTCTTCGCTGGTCCCAGAGTAGGAAGAGGGAGCTCATTTCACAAACGATATTATGGGAGATTATGTTGGATGAGAAATATCTTTCAACAAATTCATTGAATATTTCAACGAAAATCTAACCCTATATCGATATTGGTACTTATGAGAAAATCTGCCCCGCGTGATTCTTTTTTACTATGTAGATCTAAACTCTAACGAAAATGAATTCATAATTTTCAATACGAAATATATTATATATACATATGAGGATCTTACTAAATTTTTATTTTGAACTCATAATTTTAACAGTATATTATTAAGAAACTTAAAAATCGCATTCATTAAATTTAAAATTTGGTTTTGGGTTATCCTTGTCTCAATCTCCAAGATGAGTTGCCTCTTTAAAGATTAAAAAGAATCAGTGCTTGGTGTTGATAGGTAGATGCGCCGTGCCGTGTAGCAGCGTATCTTTAATTTACTTGGATCTTATTCTTTTGCTCATTTCGAGGAATACTTTTACAGCATGGCATGGCCAAAGAGAATGATTCACAAAATCTTGCTCTATTTTATTACTCATAAGAATAGAATTGAAGAAGGTCACGTTTTTTTGCACACTAACTAGGTCCCATTTCCAGAAAAATTTTACAATGGTAGAGGCTCAACCAACAATAGTTGTGTGACTCTCCATTGATTAATTGACATTTGAATAATGTGTCTATTTCTTTACCTTTTTGTCATCACTCTCCTACTCACCCTTCTTTTCATTAATTTTCTTACTCCTAATAAATATTTTTTAACTTCATTTTCTTAAGAGGTTGATATATTAAATAAAAGAATTAATAACCATTTTTTTTTATCACAATAACTAAAAGTGTTTTTAGGACTGAGTATTTAAAATACTAATATCATTCAATATTTTTAATAATATCAAATTAACTCAAAAATATTTAGGGTATGTTTGGAAAGCCACTTGGTAATTGGAATTGGTATAATTACTAGGGTAGTAATTATCAACCTAGTAATTACATTGTCTAGTAATTACACTGACATGTTTCGTTGCCACAATGTAATTACACATGTCATGTTTGGATGCCACAATGTAATTACACATGTTCTATTTGGATGCACAATCGCAATCATAAAATTATAATAAATTTTAAAAATAAGAATTAATTATTTAAAAGTTAAACTAGACAAATAAGAAACTTTATAAATGACATTAAATTAAATATTTAAGATATATATATTTTTTTGAAAATATATTAATTAATAAACATATTTTCTGTAACTAATATTATGAAAAATAATTGATTTATATTTTTTCAAATTAATATATTTCAATTGAATTGATCGTAACAACTAAAAGTATGAAGTGTCTACGAACATCGTGAAATGCATGTTTGATAAAAAGAATAATATATAAACAAAATGTCATAAATTATTAAATGTTTGACAAAAATATAATCTATCAAGTCTAATTAAAAAATGACGTTCAATGTAAATTCAATATTACTAAAATAAATGAAACTGAAAATATAACATAGGTTATAAATTCAAAACAAAAATTTAACATAATACTCTTTTAACAAATTTCAACATAGCAATAAATATGATTTCTTTTTATTTTTTTCTTAATAAAGAAAACGTAAGTCTATAACCTTACTTAACAATAAATTCTATTTTAATTTAAAAATTAGAATACTAATAAAATTATGCTAATGAGAAAATAAGCATGGCATAAAGAAATAGATAATACGAGAAAATTACATAGAATCACGTAAAATAAGGTTGAGAACAAGAAGAAAATGAAATATAACAATATAAAAGAAAAAATAAACTTTACAAATTTTTAGAATAATAAAAATAAAAAAAGAACTTGAAATAATAGAAGTAAAAAAAATTAAAACAAAAAAATAAAAATAGAAATTAAAAAAAGAAATTAAAAAGTAATCAGGTGCAGCAATTCACAACCTCTGTCTGTGAATTGTAGAGTGTAATTACCCCCTGCCAATTACACCAATTACTTGCAAACCAAGTAATTACCCGTCCTTCCAAACAGGACAAGACAATGTAATTACACTAATTACACCACATTCAATTATCAGGGTGTTTTTCCAAACAGGCCCTATTAGTGTTTTCTCAATTACTAGCACCTTAAAAAACAAATTAATTCAAATTTAGAAAAAGTATGTGTAATTTCAAAATAAGATCAAAAATCAAAACAAAAATAATCTTATAAATTACATATAAAGTGATTTGATAACTAATATTTATATATTAAACAAAAAAATTAAAGATTTCACAGAACGAAGTTGATATATGAACTAAAACATAATATTTTTTCATGTGCAAAAAAATAAAAAATTCATAACTATGAATATGTGAACTAAAACATAATTTTAAAAAATATGGAAAACTAAATTTGAATTAATTTGTTTTTTTAGGTGCTAGTAATTGAGAAAACACAAAATATTTTTGAGTTAATTTGATGTTATAAAAAATATTGAATGATATGAGTATTTTAAATACTCAGTCCTAAAAACGTTTGTAGTTATTGAGATAAAAAAATATTTATTAATTATTTTATTCAATATATCAACATCTTAAGAAAATGAATTTAAAAAATATTTATTAGGAGCAAGAAAAAAAGAAAATGAATGAAAAGAAGGGTGAGTAGGAGAGAGATGGTAAAAAGGTAAGAAATAGACACATTATTCAAATGTCAATTAATCAATGGAGGGTCACACAACTATTGTTGGTTCAGCCGCTACCATTATAAAAAATTTCCCCATTTCCATGACCTTTTTCTTCTTCCTTCTACGTTCAAATCCTTGGGGGAAGCTTAATTTAGATTTAAACTTTTGCACCAAAGCAAGATTACTATATAGATACGTCGTATACGATTAAACTTAATTTTTGGAGCCTATTGTTAAAAACTTGGATCGTGAGAGATAATACTACTATGTATTAAGTTATGAGAACTATTAGGGTCATTTGGTTGATGATTTGGAATAATTAATCGCAACATAAATGCCGCATGCATGGCATGTGGTTGGCTTGGCTACATAAGAAAAAATAATGAATAATCACAACATAACTTCTATATACTATTATTTTATATGAATAGAATATAGAACATGGGATACATGTATTAGCAATATTGCATTAAATTGTTCAAAGATAAGAGTGTCAATTTCATGTAACTAATAATCTTCTCATTATTCATTAATGAATAACAATCCCTTCAATTATTACAGATTTTTTTTAAAAAAAGAATTAGCTAGGAACTTTGTTATTAATTCATAGCTAAATTGAGAATTAGCAATAAATTTTATTATTTAACTATAAAATTTGTTCGTCATTAATTTATAATTCATACATGAATCAAGCGTTTAGTGTAACATTAGACTAACAACTCTACGAGAATATATAATATATATTGTATGGGTGCATAAATTTTAGGGGTGAACATAACCGGGTTGGTTCGGGTTTTCCAAATATCAAACCAAATCATTTGTGTAAAAAATTTAAATTTATAAACCAAACCAAACTAATAAAATTCGGATTTTTCGGGTTTTTCAACCTTGGGTTGGCTCGGGTTTTTCAAATACCAAACCAAACCATTGTGTCAAATTTTTAAATTTATAAATCAAACCAAACTAATTAACCTCGGATTTTTTCGATATAGTTTGCATACAAACATATAATTAACTTGTGCTTCAAATATTTCTTTAGTCTAACCAAAATACAATTATCTAAGGTGTTTCTTAAGAAAATAACACAAAATATGAGATGAATACTGATGACACTAAAATATTCGATAAAAAATAATAATGAAATCATCATATAAAATAAATATTGCAAAGTCATAATGAAAATGATTATAATTTAAAAGTACTAAATCATTCTAAAATAAATTTAATAAGTATTAGTCACATTACTAAATATTCAAGGAAAATTAAAATTAGATTATATATTTTAATTGTCTAAATCAATGTAATTGTAACGACATGTTCCCGTCCTAATAGAAAAGCCAACAGAGAAAAATTGGGGCCGAAAAACTTTTTCGTACTATTTGGATTTTCCCAACCTAGTCCAGATTTGAGTGAAATTGAAGTCTTTAAGGTGTAGGGAAATCTGGTAACAATCGGTTGGATCAATTATGATTTTTATTACATGAGGTGTTAGATAACTCGTTAACGAACCCGTACGACTTTACGGAATTGAATTTGGGCGAGTAGAACTCCCGGAATCAATCTTAGCGTAAATGATATTTTCTGATCGTCGTGGGTTAGAGGTGTGTTGTGAAATGAAATTTTGGTATTCTTTTAATTAGCTCTCTGGTTTCGTTGGACCGCTTTGGCGGGATCATTACCGCTCTAGCAGGGCCAACACAACGGGAAAATGATCGTTGTGGCGGGTACAACGACACTTAAAATCGTAGATGAAAGACGAACAACTCACTGTTACGCAGAAGCCGCTGAGGCGGGGGATCTGGTCGCTTTAGCGGGGTAGCTACAACGGGGTGAGGGCCGCTGCAGCGGGTTCGACGTGACTTAAACTCGTTAATAAACCCTTAAACGACTTCATTATGTATTTTTCAACCTTTTGAGCTAAGGAACGACCCCCAAGTGACTCTTACTCGTTTGTCACCATTCTTGAGGCTAAAGATAAGCTTTTCACTCTCTGAATCCGTTTTTCAATTCGTAGAACGTAATAAAATTGGTGAGTATTGATGGGAAAGGTTTTGTGATAGATTTTATGGTGGAAACAACCCTAAATTGGATGATTGGGATCATAGGTTTGATCTAGGGTTCATATAATTGTTAGTAATCCGAGTAATTAATGATTGTTTATTGATTTCCGTATTATATTGATTGTTTGTAGACCAAGAACAAGCGGAACGAATTCGAAAAGGGAAAGATCAAGTTTCTTAGGGTTTCAAGCTTGTTTCGAGGTAGGTGATGGTTGTGATTCTATGATTGTGTGATGTATGCTTGTTCTTGCTTCATTATGATACTTATATATGTATGAATGTTGTAATGTTGATCACACTTGTTGTAAATGAGATAGATGAATTATTGTTACCATGAAATCATGACTTAAATGTATGATCTTGAGGATGTACTTGTGTTTGTGATTGTGGTGTGTGAATGGGACCAAATTGTCACGTTCCGGCATAACTAACTTGGATCGGATTGCCACGTTCCGACATGCTAACTGCTTGGGTTCCATGAGAGGACCAATGATGTGATGATAAATGTGAAATGCGTTGTTGATTCTTCATGTTGATAATGTTCTATCTGTTGATATATATGCATGTGATTATAATGATGTTTGACTTACTTATGTTGCACTAGTGGGATAGCCGCGTGATCCCACCAGTACACTTCCTCTTATTTTGTTGAGTACATGACATTTTTAAGTGGCTACTGACAGACCTCACTTAGAGGATCAGTGACCATCGCTTCGAATTCAAGGGTGAGCCAATTCTTCAGGGCTGCCATGGGATTCTTTTTCATTTATGTCCATCATTTCCAGACTTAGACATTTGTTATAGTTAGTTGATTAGTTCATTAGTTTGGAAATTGTATCCCTTCTTGCTTAGACTTGGTTCATTGTTAGAATATTTTGGTACATTGACCTTCAGGTTCTAGGTTAATTTTTTCGCATTTACTTTAGTTTATTGTTGAACTTATGTTTAGAGTTTATGGGAACTTTATTGTCTTTCCTTAGTATTTGACTATTCTGCCTTAGTTTTTAGATTATTTGCTTGGTTTGAGTTGTAGCAGTTGTTCTCCCATCGGAGTGTTAATGTGGGTGTCAATCACGATGGTCTGGGTTATGACAAAGTTGGTATTAGAGCCTAGGTTTATTGATCTTGATGTACTGAAACGAGTCTAATAGAGTCTCGCGGAACGGTACAGGGACGCCTTTACTTTTCTTCGAGAAGCTATAGAACTTTAGGAAATATCTCTATTTTTTTCTTGTCTCCTTTCATGCTATGACTTGATTCCAATTGGTATATGTCGATTCAAATTGGTATTTAACCTCCTTCACTCTTCTGTCCGCAGATGATTAATACTAGGTATAACGGTGTTAGGCCCGTAACTCCTGTCAATGCTCCAGCTGAGGAATCTGCAGCGAGAGGTCGCGATCGAGGCAGAGGTAGAGGAAGAGTTAGGGGTAGAGGCTGTGGGAAAGTAGCATCTGCTGTGAATGAGGTGTAGATTGATAATGTTCCTATGAATGAGAACCCTCTAGCGCATTATGAGGAGATAGAAAAGGATATTGAGGTTGGAGATGTTGAGGAAAATGGACAAGAGGAAGAGGTGCCAGCGGAGACTACAGTTGTTCCTCCCACCGATCCAGTGTTAGCTCAACAGATTATGGCGTTCTTGAAATGGTTGGCTGGTCCTGGAGTGCTTCCATCTTCTCAAGCTCCTACTAATCCTCTTGTTGCTAGCACTGCTCCCAAGACGGGTGGAAATGTAAGTACTGATGCTTTTTTTCGTCCTTTGTTGAGTTCTGTTATGAATGGGAACGAGCATGATATGTTGACTAAGTTTCTGAAACTTAAGCCTCCGGTATGTCTTGGTTCTGAGACTGAAGATGTTTATGAGTTTATCTTAGACTGTTGTGAGAGGATGCAAAAATTGGGTATTATTCACCAACATAGGGTTGAGTTCGTGTCTTTCCAACTTCAAGGTGAGGCCAAGCAGTGGTGGAGAGATTATATGGAGTGTAGATCTTCTACTTTACCTCCACTTACTTTGACCCAATTCCATGCTCGGATTCTAGAAAAGTATATGCCTAGAACTTTGAGGAATCGCATAAATTTATGGTTTTAGAGCAAAGTGGTATGTATGTGGCTGCTTATGAGGTCAAGTTCCATGTTTTATCTAGATATGTTATGCAGTTGGTTGCTATTGAGGAGTAGAGAATTCAGTTATTTATTAGAGGTTTGAATTCTGAGTTGCAAATATTATCTGTTCATATGACTTCTGCATGGAGGAGTTTTAATGAAGTGACAGACTATGTTAAGAAATTGAAGGGGGTGAGGCGAGACGGTCAAGCTAAGGCTTAGGCAAAAAGGGCAAAGAATTCAGGTAACTTTCAAGGCTCTTACTCTAAGGGGTCTGGAAGGCCAACGTTTGCAGCCAAGCTAATTCAGTCTGCTATTCCCGCCTCTACAGGTAACTACTCGGGAACTGTATATTATAATTTTCAGGATAGTCAGAGTGTCGTGTCTTCGACGACTTATTACAATTGTGGTAAACCTGGGCATCTGAGGAGAGATTGTCCCCACCTACGTGTTTTAGATTCTGCGCAACAGCAGCAGTCTAGAGTAGTGGTACCCGCGAAGAACGGTAATAATGGTAAAGGACGTCCACAAGGTGGGGGAGAAGGTAATCAGCGAGGCCATTGAGGTAAAGGAAATGGTAATGGTAATGGTAACGGAAGTAGGGGTAACGCACAGCCAGGTAGAGAAGTAGCTCGTCAAGATGATATGGCTCAATGTTATGCTTTTTCGGGCAAAAATGAGGCGGAGGCATCCGACGCGGTGATCACATGTACCATTCTTGTTTGTGACCGGAGGACTAATATGTTGTTTGATCTGGGTTCTACTTATTCATATGTATCTGTGAGATTTGCCTCTGATTTTGAGATGATTTGTGATATTCTTGACTCCCCTATTAGTGTTTCTACCCCAGTTGGAGAGTCAACCATAGTTACCCATGTACATCGTGCTTGTCCTATTGTGTTTATGGGTTTTCAAACTTAAGCTGATTTGGTGATTTTGGATATGATTGACTTTGGCGTAATCTTAGGCATGACTTGGTTGTCCCCCTATTATGTTGCGCTTAATTGTAGTACTAAGTTTGTAACTCTAGAAATTCTGGGAAGTGAAAAATTAGAGTGGGAAGGGGTGTACAAGCCTAAGCAAGCTAAGATTATATACTCTATTCGGGCTAGTAAATTAGTAGAGCAGGGTTGTTTGGCTTATTTGGTTCATGTTAGGGATGTTGAGATTGAGACTCCACTCATTGAGTCTATTCTTGTGGTGTCTGAATTTAGTGAAGTGTTTCCTAATGACTTGCTTGGTATGCCTCATGATAAAGATATAGATTTTTGCATTGATTTAGATCCCGATATGCGCCCCATTTCTATCCCTCCATACCGCATGGCTCAGGCACAATTAAGAGAGCTTAAGGCCCAAATCCAAGAGCTTCTTGATAAGGGATTTAGTTGCCCTAATGCTTTCCCATAGGGTGCTCTAGTTTTGTTTGTTAAGAAAAAAAATAGTAGCATGAGAATGTGTATAGATTATCGACAATTAAATAGAGTCACTATTCGAAATAAGTATCATTTGCCTCGAATAGATGATATATTTGACCAATTGCAAGGGGCAGCGATTTTCTCTAAGATTGATGTAAGGTCTGGTTACCATCAATTAAAAATTAGACTGGAAGATGTGCCTAAGACCGCGTTTAGAACTTGTTATGGGCACTTTGAATTTTTCATTATGTCTTTTGGTTTGACCAATGCGCCTGCAACTTTCATGAGTTTGATGAATGGGGTGTTCAAGCCATTTCTTGATTCCTTTGTGATAGTCTTTATTGATGATATTTTGGTTTATTCGAAAAGTGAAGAAAAGCATGTCAACCATCTTCGTACTGTTTTGGGTGTTCTTGGGAAACAAAAGTTATATGCTAAATTTTCGAAGTGTGAGTTTTGGTTGAAATCAATTGCATTTTGGGGGATGTAGTTTCAAAAGAAGGGGTAATGGTGGATCCTCAGAAGATTGAGGTGGTTAAGAATTGGGTTCAGCCTAGTTCTGTGTCGGAAGTTAGGAGTTTTGTAGGACTCGCTAGCTATATCGTCGATTTGTTAAGAATTTTGTTTCCATTGCTACTCACTTGACTAATTTGACCAAAAAAAGAGATATCATTTGAATGGACTGAAAAGTGTGAAGAGAGCTTTCAAAAGCTCAAGACTCTCTTAACCACCGCGCCCATCCTAGCATTATCGGTTGAAGGTAAATATTTTATTGTTTATTGTGATGCTTCACATTCCGGTTTGGGTGCTATGTTGATGCGGGATAAGAATGTTATAGCTTATGTCTCGCGTCAATTGAAGGTGCATGAGAGGAATTACTCAACACATGATTTAGAGTTGGCGACAGTAATGTTTGTTTTTTATTCAATACCATCTGAGCAAGGCTAATGTGGTGGCAAACGCTTTGAGTCAAACAGCCGTGAGTATGGGTAGTTTAGCTTGCTTGAGTGTATCCAAGCGACCTTTGGCTAAAGAAATTCAGACCTTAGAGTCTAAATTCATGCAATTGGGCATCTCAGAAAGAGGTGGGGTGTTAACTAGTATTGAAGTAAAGGCCATTTTCATTGAGGAGATCAATTCCAAATAATTTAAGGATGAAAATTTGAAGGAACTTAGAGAGAAGATTGCGATTGGTAAGGCACAAGAGACCACCCTTGATGAGGATGGTGTACTCAATCTTAAAGGAAGAATATGTGTTCCTAGAGTAGATGGCTTGATTGAGAAATTGTTGGTAGAGTCTCATGGTTCGCGATATTCTATTCATCCGGGTGTGACCAAGATGTATAGAGATCTGAAACGAACTTATTGGTGGTCGGGCATGAAGAAATACATAGCAAAGTTTGTGGCGAAGTGTCAAAATTATCAACGAGTGAAATATGAACATCAAAGACCTGCAGATTTATTTCAAAGAATGTCAATTCTGGAATAGAAGTGGGAAATGATAGCCATGAATTTTGTGGTGGATCTTCCCAAAACTTTGGGGAAGTTTGATTCTATTTGGGTAGTGGTTAATAAATTGACTAAATAATCCCATTTCATTTCGATAAGAATAGATTATAATGTTGAACAATTGGCTAAGGTGTATGTGAAATAGATAGTGAGGTTGCATGGGATACCCATTTCTATCATCTCAAATCGTGATACCCAATTCACATCCAAGTTTTGGAGGAAATTGCATGATGAATTAGGCACACAACTCACTTTTAATACAGTCTTTCATCCACAGACAGATGGAAAATCAGAGAGGACTATTCAAGTGATAGAAGACATGTTAAGAGCATGTGTGATTGATTTTGGGGGACATTGGGATAAGTTCTTACCTTTGTGCGAATTTTCCTATAACAATAGTTATCATTCCAGCATTGATATGGCACCATTCAAGCACTCTATGAGAGGGGAAGTAGATCACCCATAGAATGGTTTGAGGCTGGAGATGTGAAACCATTGGGGTTGATTTAGTGAGGTATGTTCAAGATAAGGTAAGGAACATTCAAGCTAAGCTTTTAGCAACCCAGAGTAAAAAAAAGAAGTACACGGATCATAAAGTGAGAGACATGGCGTTTCAAACCTGTGAGAATGTTCTTCTTAAGGCATCACCCATGAAAGGGTGATAAGATTTGGTAAGAAAGGTAAGCTAAGTTCTAGATACATTGGTCCATTTGAGGTTTTTGAATGTGTGGGACTGGTAGCGTATAGGTTGGCTTTACCTCCTAATCTATCGGGTGTTCATCCGGTATTTCATGTGTCCATGTTGAAAAGGTATCATGGCGACGGGAATTATATCATTAAATAGGACTCAATTGTGTTAGACAAAAACCTCCAATATGAGAAGGAACCGATTGCAATTATTGATCGTGATGTGCATAAGTTGAATACCAAGGAGATTAAGTCCGTGAAGGTTCAATGGAAACATCGTCTAGTTAAAGAAGCTACTTGGAAAATCGAGAAAGACATGCAAGACAAATATCCCCAATTGTTCATCGATTCAGGTATTACTTCATTCTTCCCTTAGCCTACTTTTCCTAAGTTGGTCACTCGGGGACGAGTGATGGGTAAATTTGTATCTATTGTAACGACATGTTCCCATCGCTATAGAAAAGCCAATGGGGAAAAAATTAGGACCGGAAAACTTTTTCATAATATTTAAATTTTTCCAACCTAATTCAGATTTGGATAAAATTAGTCTTTAATGTGTAGGAAAATCTGGTAACAATCGGGTGGATCAATTATGATTTTTATTACATGAAGTGTTAGATAACGCATTAACAAACCCGTACGACTTTACGAAATTGAATTCAGGCGAGTAGAACTCCCGAAATCAATCTTAGTGTAAAGGATATTTTCTGATCGTCATAGGTTAGAGGTGTGTTGTGAAATGGGATTTTGAAATTCTTTTAATTAGCTCTCTGGTTCTGTTGGCCGCTTTGGCGGGAATATTGTTGCTCTAGCGGGGTCGCCGCAGCGGGAAAATGGTCACTGTAGCGGGTACAACCACACTTAAAATCGTAGATAAAAGATGAACAACTCACTGTTACGCGGAATCCGCTGGGGTGGGGGATCTGGTCGCTTTGGCGGGGCTGCTACAACGGGGTGAGGGCCGTTGCAGCAGGTCCGACGCAACTTAAATTCGTTAATAAACCCCTAAACGACCTCATTATGCGTTTTTTGACTTTTTGAGCTAAGGAACGACCTCCAGGCGACTCTTACTCATTTTTCACTATTCTTGAGGTTAAAGGTAAGCTTTTCACTCTCCGAATCTATTTTTCGATCCGTAGAACGTAATAGAATGAGTGAATATTTATAGGGAAGGCTTTTTTGATAGATTCTTTTTTTTTTTTGATAACCGAGAAATTCGTCTGTGACCCGCTCTTTGGACCAATCACAGCCTTCTAAACTCGGTGGATAATGGCCCGCCCCTCTACCCTTCTCCACTTAAATACCGGGTTTTGTTTTGCATGGTGTGGGGCTTGAACCTGCAACCCAAGCCACAAATCCTCCACCTTTTGTGATAGATTCTATGGTGGAAACAATCCTAAATTTGATTATTGGGATCATGGGTTTGATCTAGGGTTCATAGAATTGTTAGTGATCCGAGTAATTAATGGTTGTTTATTGATTCCCGTATTATATTGATTGTTTTTAGACCAAGAACAAGCGAAACAAATCCAGAAAGGGAAAAATCAAGTTTCTTAGGGTTTCAAGCTTGTTTCAAGATAGGTGATGGTTGTGATTCTATGATTGTGTGATATATGATTGTTTTTGCTTCATTATAATACTTGTATATGTATGAATGTTGCAATGTTGATCACACTTGTTGTAAATGAAATAGATGAATTATCGTTACCATGAATCATGACTTAAATGCATGATCTTGAGGATATACTTGTGTTTGTGATTGTGGTGTGTGAATGGGATCGGATTACCACGTTCCGGCATAACTAACTTGAATCGAATTGCCACGTTCCGGCATAAATATGGGATTGGATTGCCACGTTTCGACATAAATATGGGATCGAATTGTCACGTTTCAGCATGCAAACTGTTTGAGTTTGAGTTTCATGAGAGGACCAATAATGTGATGATAAATGTGAAATGCATTGTTGATTTGTCATGTTGATAATGTTATATATGTTGATATGTATGCATGTGATTATAATGATGTTTGACTTGGTTATATTGCACTAGTGGGATAACCTTGTGATCCTACTAGTACATTGTGGTTGTGTACTGATACTGCACTTACTCTTATTTTGTTGAGTAAGGACATCTTCAAGCGGCTACTGACAGACTTCACTTAGAAGATCAGTGATCGTCGTTTCGTATTCAAGGGTGAATCAATTCTTCCGAGCTGCCATGGGAATCTCTTTCGTCTATGTCCACCATTTTCGGAGTTAGACATTTGTTATAGTTAGTTGATTAGTTCATTAGTTTGAGGATTGTATCACTTCTTGTTTAGACTTGGTTCATTGTTAGAATGTTTTGGTACATTGACCTTCAGGTTCTAGGTTAATTCTTTCGCATTTACTTTAGTTTATTATTGAACCTATGTTTAGAGTTTATGGGAACTCTATTGCCTTTTCTTAGTAATTGATTATTCTGCCTTAGTTTCTACATTATTTGCTTGGTTTGGGTTGCAGTAATAGTTCTCCCGCCGGAGTGTTAGTGTGGGTGTCAATCACGACGGTATGGATCGTGACAAAATCAATGTAAAACTAAAGAACAAATATTCAATATTATTGTCATTCTTAGTGTTGAATTGATTTTCTTTTTTGCATTAGTATTAATTTGGTTTCTATTTAAGTTTTATTATAATCATCAACATCTATGAACTATAATATTTATTGGACTATTCCGAATTCTAAGTTTTAAACTTGAAATAATATATTAAAAGATAAAAACTATGAAATAGTATAAGAAATATTTTAAAATTATATCAAAGTAAATATTTTTATGTATAAAATAAAATTTTAAAATTACATATATAATGTCAAGTTGGTTTGGTCTCGATTTGATTTTTTTTTTGTTAAAACCAAATCAACCCAAATATAATTAGGTTTTTCTTTTTCCAATACCAAACCACTAGTCGAGTTTTTTGCGATTTGGTTCGATTTTCGGTTCAATTTTATACACCCCTAGGTGCATTGTTAGTACCTCTTGGTGTTTCTAATAAACAAACGTAAATCTTCAACAAGCTTATGTCATGAGGACATCAAAGATTAAACAGGCTAGTCACACATATAAGGAAGTTCTGAAAATTGGGTTGATAACAGTTCAAGCTTGTTACTTAAAACTTGAAATTTATGGATTCAAAAGCAAATAAACCTAAACTCTCATAAACTAGATCCTTTGACAGCCATCTAATTCTATTAAATAACTCACTTACTTGATTAATATGTGTTTATATTGCATAAGACTCATTAGAGGGGAATTCCTTTCTATCAATTTTTTATTTGTTTCCAAAATACAATTTTATATTTCTGATTAAAGATGGAAGGATGAAATTCATCCCACAAGTCGTCATATTTATCGACTTACTAGTGTTTTTGTAATCATTCAGTGTATAGTAACAGTGTAACACACTCATCCTATTAATTTTCTTTATCCATATGTGATAAGCATGGCCGTATGATGCTGACATGTGTCTCATCCAGCTATGAATGACGGCTCCCACCATCTTGGTATTGGAAATCCGACGTCAAATAATCAATATATCATAGATGGCGCGTTATGCCGACCATCTGATCCAAAATATCTGAGATCATAGCGGCTCTGTTATGGAGTACTGCTCTGTAGATCCCAACACCTCGCACGTGAGGACTCATTGCGATTAGGAGTGTTCACGGTTTGGATAAAATTCGATCCAAACCAAAAATCCAAACCAAACCGATAAAATAAAATCAATTATATTTGGATTTAGTTTGATTTGGTTTTAGATTTTTGAAAACCGATAGTATTTGGTTTAGTTATGATTTTATTTCGAAAAAATCAAAGAAATAACCAAACCGATGAATTATATACATATATTTTGTTAATATACATACTTAATATATTATTTTTATAAACAATTTTAAAGATCTTATACATATTTTCATTAAAATTTCTTTATAATTTA
>JAJOOH010012475.1:0-10796 GCA_029582605.1 Solanum gracilifrons
TCACTAGTTTGGAATGAGGACAGCAATTTCACCTCCTTGGAATGAGGAAGTGTTCGTGTGTTCAAATCTCACTAGTTCTACTTTTTGAAAAGAGCTTTTTTTGTGTTATTTCTACACACCCTTTGTGAAATTCCAGGTTCCGTCATTGGGCAACATACTTTTTAGAAAAGACTAAAAATAATAGGTTATCGTATACTGGCTTTGTCATTGGGCAACATACTTTTTAGAAAAGACTAAAAATAATAGGTTATCGTATAAAATGAGACGGAGAGAGTATAATTGAGTGCAACTATGACTAAAGAGTTGCAGCATACAGTTGTACAAATGACAGAAGAGGAAAACAGGGCATTCATACTACTAAATGATATTCATAACAAATTAGTTGAATATAAAGTGTGCATTGACAATTTCCCCAAAAACATAGTGGGCCATGGTAGAAAGGCAAAATATATCCGGATCGAGTGTTTACATCAAATCAAGAGAGCAAGACATGTTTTTGTGTCTATTACTGTGCAGAGAGACTCACAGCTACTAATAAAATGTAAAACAAATTAAGATAAGCTCGTTACGCTATGCTTAAACTCAACTTTTAGCTCAACCTCCACCACAATACAATCATTGACAAGATAGCCATTTTTTGGATCGCGCAATTGAGTTAAAGGCATAAAAGCAATATAACCCCAATCTTCGCTGGTATTTGGAAACCAAACACAATCTGTAAAAAGCATAATTTAAAAAAAGAAATCAAAAAAATAAAAATGAAAAATAGGAACTATCAGACATGCAAAAAAAAAAACATTTGGCTTACAAGATAGCTTTTTGCCTTCACCATTTATCTGATTTTTGAGGTTCATGCTGCAATTTACCCTCACTTTTTTATGTTGATCAAAGTACTTAGAATCAACAGATTTTAAGAATATTGAGATATTGCATCCCTTACTGTTTGCAATGCCATTTGGATACAACAAGAGCTTCCTACACAAGTAAGTATTGAGTAGTAAATTCAAAATGAGTGATGGTACGGTAGAACAATTATGTGTGAAGTAAGTACCATTTGTGATCTCCCACGGTAAATTCTTCAGACAGCCAATCTTGGCCAAGCTTGGAGAACTTACAGATGTTCCATTCACGCTTAAATGAGTCAGTAGATTTCACCATAGACAAACATTCACCAATTGCTTGCCTTTGGACGACGAATATCTCTGCTCCAAGCACACATTTGTCGTTAACAAGGTATCCGTTAGAGGCCTCTTTGAATGTGTTGTGAGAAATAAATTTTGCAAGTCCCCATAAACACTTGAAAGATTGAAAGCGCCGCATTTTTCCTAAACCAAGGCATTGTTGCATCATAGTTTAGCCAATAATTGAAAAATAAATACCATCAAAGTAACACATGACTAATATTGTACCTCGCGCTGAAAGATAATTGTCGCGGAGTTGATTGAACAGAAAGAAGGTAAATATAGCATTGACTTCCCAATTAGCAGGCAGGGAAGTTGTCCCTGAAATGGCCAAGTAAACTGAAATATGTCCACTTCCATTTTCATCTGTGTTCCCATCTGGATAAACAATCATTCTCCTGCATCCATTTTATATAATTCGGATCAAAATGATTATTAGTGAGGATTGACATACGAGTCTTACCATTTATGACCACCAGCTTCAAACTCATTTGATTCAAACTTGTCAATGCCACTCTCTGAAAGTAGAGAGAAAGACTCAATTTTCAACAAATAGTGTGCTGGTGAAGCATCTCTAACTTCCATTGCCACTTCTGTCCATATGTACGTGCACATCAAACAAAATGTAATAAATTGAGTCAACTCAATGTTAATTAGTTCCATCGTAGACAAAATATACTTCAATAGAATAAAACTTTAAGATAAAATAACACAACTCAGCACGATATTAAAGTAGGTAATTAAGTTATTGTAGTGCTACTAAAAATTATTTTGATATATAGTATTGAGATAAGATGTACACAATCAAACATAATATTAGAACAAACAAAAGGTTCCGATTTCAAATCTCACTACCACACAAAAAAAAAATCAATAAATATTTTCACTTATTTGAGTCATGAAAAAAAAAAGATATATATATTGTGTATACTCTCTAAAAGCTTAAATAAGAAAGTTACATAATTTAACAAAAATAAGAGCACTGAAGTAACATTAATCTTAGAGTTTTATTTGACAATTATAAACAAGAAAAAATATAAGACCTTCATCTTCTGGAGCAATCGATCCCATCTTAATAGTGTTATGCAAAACCTTAGTGCTCCTTTGTTTTAATATGCTCTTCTAAGCAGTTGGAGTTCTAAAAGGATTTGAATTCAAGAAAAGTTTAGATAATACTAATAAGTAGGAAGTAATTATAAATTGAATTATCTATATTTTTCAATTATAACTACATTAATCATTTATTTTAAATAGCATAAACTTGAAAAATGTGAGCGTAATGCTGGTAAATTAGTGGCTTTAGGTTCAACTGTTCAAGTCATCCCCTAGACAACCTAGCTATATAATTACGCTTCTCCATACGGACCATTGATAAAATTTAATTTAATCAGGTGTTTATATTAAGTCAATAAATAAAATATAATTAGTTTTGCATGAATGTTTTAACAATTATTCATGTTTAAATGATATATATTTTTATTTTTATTTGTTACGTTGATTTTAAAAATTGATTATTTTGTAAAATATTAATACTCAATGCAAGTATGTATTTATCGTATTTGTTTGTGATTGGATTTCGTAGATGTGATAGAGTTTTATGTTATATCTAGGACTCTATAGGTAGTGTTTTATACATATCGTATCAATATCAACAAGAAGTTAATATTTTTCAAGTTCCATTTTTAGTTAAATTTCTTGTTGAAATATTGGGTAACCACTCCTAATGTTTTCTATTTAAAACGGCAAAAGGGACAAATATACCCCGAACTTTCGAAAATATCCTCCGTCATACTTTACGTCCATCAGAGGGCCCGCCGTCCAATAATCCGTGCACATTTACCCCTACCACTAACGGAAGAATAATTAGTGACACGTGACGCAATCCTACGGTTCAACCCGGTTTGACCCATTAATAAACCCAAAATTTAAAAGGAAAATTATACATAATGGCAAACTATTAATTCAAATTAAATGATATAACCACATTTTGATTTAATTGTATCCTATAGCAAATTGTTTGTCAGTCGCCTCTCTCCCTCGAACTCTCGCTCGCCACTCTCCCTCTCTCGCTCACTCTCTCTGTCTCTCGCCTCTCTCGCTTTATACAACATAAATGTATAAATTGCGTTTCTGTTTGTATAAAGCGAGAGAAAATTGTATATACACATGCAAATACATATATATTCCTCTTATACACTTATAATTATACAATAAAAATATTCCCCTGCCCAGTTCTGTTTTGCCTTTCTCTCTTTCTCGTTTTATACAAACACAGATTATACAAATATAATGTATAATTTATGTTTGTATAATGTATAATTTATGTTTGTATAAAGCGAAAGAGAGAGCGATTTTTTATATACAAATATTTTTGTCAACGATTTATACAAACGAGAGGCTAACAACAATTTATGCAAATGGCCTGCCAGTAAAATTATACAAATCTGAATAGGAGCCAACGAATTATACAATTGCTTCTTTTTTGTATATATGTATAGCGAAATAAACATAGCTTTCAATTGTATATGTATAGCGAATTATACATATATATGTTTGTTATGGAACGCAATTATGCAAACTTTGTTATAGCATACAAATATGATTTTTTTGTTTGCTATATGTGAAAGTTGCTCAAATTTAAATACCCGCCCAATGACCCGTTTAACCCACCTAATACCCCATTACCCATACAAATACTAACCTATTACTCATATTCGCCACATAATTCCATGGAATTTTTCCTGTAACCCACTGTTATTTGCATAAAAATGGGTTAACTCAGTGAGTGAGATACATCAGGAAAAGACCCAGTAAATTCATTATTACCAACATCCAAGTAATACAGCACTAGTTCAAATCATCAATAACTTTCCCAAAAAATGAATTGTAACCCAGAGAGAGCTTTTCCAATGAGTTAAGTGAACATATTTTATCAAAAGGAACAAACTCAGAAATTCTTTGACGCGAAAGCTCGATTACTTTGACTGACCCATCGGAATTGCAAGTGATGCCAGTGAACTTACTGAGAGGAGTATTGGATTCCCAATTTTTGAATACATTACTGGTGGGTTTTGATAAAAAAGATTTGATGGATAGAAGTGTTTGAAGCTCGTCGGAAAAAGCGACCGGGAAGAGAAGGAAGAAAGAGAAAATAGAGAAGAAGAAGATAATGGGCGAGTTTTTAGGATTTAGGTTAAAAGATTGGTCAAATCGGGTTGAGCCGTAGGATTGCGCCACATGTCATTAATTATTCTTCCGTTAGTGGGAGGGGCAAATATGCACCAATTATTGGACGGCAGGGGCTCTGATGGACGAAAAGTATGATGACGAAGGCTATTGACGTGTCATTTTCGAAAGTTCGAAGTATATTTGTCCCTTTTCCCTTTAAAAACTGACTAAAATTTTCCTTATTTGAAAAATATCTAAAATCCTAACATTTTAAACTTTAAAATTACTATTCTTGTATAAATCTCAAATAAATCATGGTACAAAAAAATAGTTAAGAAATATGTTCACATTTTTAAAATTAACTTTCTAAAGCTTCTTATATGAAAATGTTATCATTTAAACAAATTTAACATTTATTTTAACGCCAATTACTAATTTATTAATAATTTTGTTTTTCTAGTATATAATTTTCTTAATTAATGTTAGACGCAGTATAAAGTACATACACTAAACTAGTATATGGAATTATGTGTAACTAAGTGCTTAGGGCTACCGTAATTGCTCAACAAATTCAATTGAGACATAAGATATTGCAGCCTACGGTTTGTATAATTAAGAGAAGGGGGAAATGGCATTCATCGGATAATTAATACCAGTTACTAATAAGAAAAATAGCACTAGTACTGCTAAATGATATTCATAACAAAATACAAAATTAGCATTGACAAATTCTCCAAATACATGGAGGAACCAGGCAAATTATACCCGCACTGAGTGTTTACATCCAACTAAGAAGGCAAGGCACGTGCCTATTACTGTGCAGAGAGACTCACAGCTACTAATAAACTGTAAAACATTTGGCTTACAAGATAGCTTTTTGCATCCACCATTTATCTGATCTTTAGCTACAATTTGCCTTGACTTTTTGATGGTGATCAAAGTCCTTAAGATTTTAGAAATATTGAGATATCACATCCCTCACTGTTTCCATTGCCCTTTGGAAACAACCAGAGCTTCCTACAAAAGAAATTAACACAAGGATTCAGAAACAAACAAATTCAAAATGAGTGAATGGTTAGGTTAGGTAGAACAACCTATACAACATACAATTATGTCACAATGCAAGTACCATTTATAATCATCCACATTAAATTCTTCAGAAAACCACTCTTCGCCAAGATTGGAGAAATTACAGATCTTCGATTCACGCTTAAATGAGTCAGTAGATTTCACCATAGACAAACATTCACCAATTGTTTGCCTTTGGACAACGAATATCTCTGCTCCAACCACACATTTGTCGTCAACAAGGTATCCATTAGAGGCCTCTTTGAATGTGTTGTGAGAAATAAATTTGGCAAGTCCCCAAAAAGACTTGATAGATTGAAATTAAAGCGCCGCATTTTTCCTAAATCATCAAGGCATTGTTGCATCATAGTTTAGCCGATAATTGAAAAGTAAATAAAAAGTTACTCTGGTGGTGATCAGATATCATATATGCTATTTCTTCAAGATAACCAAAAGGCCTAGATGAGATACATTAGAGGGAAATGTATATGCTAAGAAAGGAAATAATATGTATAACAAATTGATATTGTACTCGCGCTGAAAGATAATTGTCACAAAGCTGATTGAACACAAAGAAGGTAAATATAGCATTGACCGCGCGCCCAACCAGCAGGCAGGGAATTTGTTCCACCAATAGCCAAGTAAACTGAAATATGTCCACTTCCATTTCATGTGTGTTCCCATCGATCATTTTCCTGTATCAAGTGTGAAAAATGATAAAGTTGATTTTTGGAATATCATAGATTTTTCTAGTATAGCTTCTAGAATGGTCTAGTGTCGTACCTAGAATAATTATCTTGAAGATATATCTAAATATTCTAGAGAAAGTTCTAGAAGATAAGTTCACTAGATTTTCTTGTAGATATTTTAGAGAAGATATTTTTGTAGTAAATAACAGAATAGTCTAGAGCTGGTAACATCTAGAACCATCCCTACATAAGTATAAATAGGAATGGCCATTGTCATTTGTATACAACCCAAGAAAACAACCAAAATACAAGAGTTTCTTCCATAAACAAGTTCTCCTTTCTATATTCCTCTTCCTTAGTTGAATCCTTCGATCTTAGTTAACGATCTTGGGCTAGCAGAAGGGTTCTCCGATTATACTTTTCTTCTGTTATTCTCTACATCAAGTCCATAAATCCATTATAATTCATATCATTTAGGACAAACTTCTGTTAAAGTGATCAGCTTGGTACTTCATAAAATGTCCAATAGAAAAATAATGCATTGACATACGAGTCTTACCATTTATGACCACACGCCTCAAATTCATTTGATTCGAACTTGTCAATGCCACTCTCTGAAAGTAGGGAGAAAGACTCAATTTTCAACAAATAGTGTGCTGGTGAAGCATCTCTAACTTCCATTGCCATTTCTGTCCATATGTGGACATCAAACAAAAAGGGTAAACTATATTGTAATTGTTCTTTTAATAACAACAGTAGACAAAATATACTTCAACAAATATAAGTGTTCTCTAACCGCTAAAATTTTTAGATAAAATAACACAACTCAACACAATATCAAAACAGACAAAAGGTTCCAAATTAAAATTTGAAATTTTGACCCATAAAAAAGAGGATATTGTGTACACCGCTTAAAGGTTAAAGAAGTCGGTTAAAAAATAAGACAAATCAAGTAATGTTAAGAGTGCCATTTCACAATTACAAACAAGAAAATGCCTATACACTAAAAATAAATATGCTCTATCTATGTATTATGCAGATTTTGTATGAATTTTTAAAAGGATCAGCTAACATGGACTTCACAAACACACATTTCATTCATACTTATTAAGAGGCAAATAGAATATGCATGCAGAGACTAAATTAAACCTTCATCTTCAGGAGCAATCGATCCCATGTGACTTCCCAATGCTTGTGCTCTTCTTTTGTATTGATACACTCCCTGGTCTGTGCAATTTGGAGTTCTAATAAAAGGATTTCAAATTTTCTTGCTTTTGGAATCTAGAGAGTCATGCGTCCTTTTAGCTTTTCAATGTAGCTTCGGAATTAAAATCGGTAAATGAAATGGTTATTTTCTCTATTCTAATTTATTCCCTCCATATTAGAGTCCATCTCCTATTTGAATTCAAATATTGTACATTTAATTTTACATTCAATTGTAGTAGCTTATTCTTTGTAACAAAGGATTACTCTTCCTTTAGAATAGGTATTAGATTAGGACTCTTATGCTTATCGTCAAGTACAAAATCTATAAATACAAAATAATATGGCAGAACAACCATGCATGTGCTTTTATTTTCTCAAAAGCTTCTTATTCTTATTCTTTATACTCCATTTCAAATTAATTGAATTGTTGAGACATTTTTTTATTTTTCAAATTAACTTAATTGTTCAATCTTTAAGACTACTTTTAAAATATTCTTACAATTTTACCCTTCATTAGTTAGTATTGAAATTAGTTATTATAATTAATGTTAAGTTATTTTAATCATAAATTTGACAATAATTAATAAGGGTAAAAATGGAAAGTTATGCCTAATTTATGTCTTAATCTTATTTTCTTAAAAGGTGTGAAAAGAAGTAAAAATAATAATTGAAATTTGTGTGTGTAAATCATTTCGTTAAGGATAAAATGAACATTTTAAAATTAAATTATTACTAAATATAAAAAAAAGTCTTCGACATTGGTTTCCTTGCATTGCCGTGGACGAAGCACCACTAGCATACTCTTTATTAAAATGTACATAACTTCTTGTATAGAGCTCAAATTGACAAACGATTCGATGTGTTGGGAACTAGACTCAAAAAACTTTAATTGAATATATAATTCACCACACAACACTTACTAATCCTATGATTGTTTGAAGTTGCAACTTAGACGGGCTCAATTTAAAATTTTGGTTAGTAGCTTCCAATTCAACTTTATGCTAAAGCTCTTTTTAAAACCTTAAATAGTTAATATGACTGTATCCCCTTGGTTCAGGTCGAGTTACTCATAAAATGCATCATTTGGGGTTCAAATACATTTCTACACCACACAGGCTATGCTTTTTTTATTTATTTAAACTATTTATAAAAACTGGAGGTTGGCTTTTTAAGAAAGAAAATATTTGCAAAAATTGCTTTTTGCAAAAAGAAATAATAATATTAATCTAAAACCGACCTCCAAAGGCCAGGTTTTGCTGCATTTTTTCAAATTTTTACGCTAAAGATACTACCTCTGAGGTCGATTTTGCTATTTAAAAAAACTAAAAAATATATATTTCTTAAAATGGACCTCATGAGATTGATTTTTACCGACGTCTTTTAGTAGTGTATTAGTCTCCTCATAAATTTGCGTGAAATAAAAGCATTCTTTTGTCCAATTATAAACCAATGATATATTTGATTAACTTCACACAATTTAAACACATCCTTAGTTTTTTTTCCGAATATAAATGTTAGCTTAAGATTAGATGATATCACAACTGCAAATTCACTCGTCAGTTGGTACAGCTTAAGCATCAAAGCAATTAGATTGAGTTGACATTTCAACAACAGGATATAATAAAAGCTTCAACTTATAGCCTTATAAGACTGAAGTGTTTCATCACAATTAAATAATCAGCTGAAATAGTCATTCATCAAATCGCAGAAATAGATACAAATTGGATACAAAATGGGCATTGACAACTTCTCCAATAACATAGAGCCGCGCTGAGTATTCACCTCTAACTAATGAATGCAAGACAGCCAAACCTATTAATAACAGTAAATCAAGTTAAGATAAGCTCTTTACGCTACGCTTAAACTCTACTTTTAGCTCAACCTCCACTACGATACAGTCATTGACAAGATAGCCTTTTTTCTGATCACACAACTGAGTTAAAGGCATAAAACCTGGAAAACCCCAACTCAGTGTGGTAGTTGAAAACCAAATACAATCTGTAAAAAGTATAATTAAAAAAAAATTAGAAATTATTAGACATGCAAAAAGGAGTTTAATATTATGAAAAAGAGAACTAGCGATTGAATCGTAGTGATATTCATCTCGCAAGAATTCCATATAAAAATTTGCTACTGATACAAATTGAAAAAAGTAAATATGTGCCTTACAAGATAGCTTTTTGCATCCACCATTTGTCTGATCTTTGAGGTTTATGCTGCCATTTACCTTCACTTTTTCATGGTGATCAAAGTCCTTAGCATCAACAGATTTTAGAAATATTGAAATATCACATCCCTCATTGTTTGCATTGCCTTTTGGATACAACGAGAGCTTCCTACACAAGAAATTAACACAAGGATTCAAAATGATTGGTGGTACACAATAAACAATTACTATGTCCCAAGGAGATGAAGGAATTAAGTACCATTTGTAACCTCCCACAGTAAATTCTTCAGAAACCCAATTTTCACCAAGCTTGGAGAAATTACAGATCTTCCATTCTCGCTTAAATGAGTCAGTAGATTTCACCATAGACAAACATTCACCAATTGCTTGCCTTTGGACGATGAATTATCTCTGCTCCAAGCACACATTTGTCGTCAACAAGGTATCCGTTAGAGGCCTCTTTGAATGTGTTGTGAGAAAGAAATTTGGGAAGTCCCCATATAGACTTGATAGGTTGAAAGTGCTGCATTTTTCCTAAACCAAAGCATTGTTGCATCACAGTTTAGCTGATAATTTTAAAAATAAAATTGAAAGTCACTCTATTGATCAATGCTATTTCACGATAACCAAAAAACTTAGATGAGATAGACTAAAGGGAAATGTATATGCTAAGAAGGGAACTAATATGTATTATACCTCGCACTGAAAGATAATTGTCACGAAGTTGATTGAACAGAAAGAAGGTACATATAGCATTGACTTCCCAATTAGCAGGCAGGGAAGTTGTCCCTGAAATGGCCAAGTAAACTGAAATATGTCCACTTCCATTTTCATGTGTGTTCCCATCGGGATAAATGATCATTTTCCTGTATCAAATCCATAAATCGATTTATATCTGCTAAACAACATTTACCCCTTCTCTTATCAAAGACTAGAAATACCTTATGGCTCCCAAATACATACAAATCTCAAGAAATAGTCAATAGGACAATATCAAACCTTAAAAACTCATTCAATAATGCATTAATGAAGATTGACATATGAGTCTTACCATTTATGACCAGCAGCCTCAAATTCATTTGATTCAAACTTGTCAATGCCACTCTCTGAAAGTAGAGAAAAAGACTCAATTTTCAACAAATAGTGTCCTGGCGAAGCATCTCTAACTTCCACGGTCACTTCTGTCCATATTGCACAACAAACAAAAAGGATAAGCTTTTTCGCAATTATTCAATTCCATCTAATAACCACAGTAGACAAAAAATACTTCACAATTGATTAAGTGTTTTCTCTAAAGGCTAAAACTTTAAGATAGAA
>JAJOOH010012476.1:0-18156 GCA_029582605.1 Solanum gracilifrons
AAAAAAAAAAAAAAAAAACCCTCGTTATAAAAGAAAAGAGTTATTGTGATGAAAATGCTTTCGAAAAATGAAAATAAAAAAAAAGTCAATGAAATAAAAAGGATACCCAATAAATTAAGGAAAAATTCATAGTTTGATTTCTCTATTGAAAAGAGGTGAAGATGATTGCAATAATATTTTGAAAAAGTTGAAGTCACCAAGTCAAATTGATCATACCTTATCCCTCTGCCCCATTACAAACCTAAAAGACCCTTGAGATCTTGCATGAACTAGGTTGCATGATGATAGAAAAATATGGGCAAACCTATGGGATAAATCTTGCATGTGTTTCTCTTTTGAGAGTTGAGAGTTCCATTGATTCCTTATATCTTTTCTATTAGCTTTGTGAGAGCATGAAATCATTCTTTATGTGAGGGAACTGAAATGCAGTTCTTGAAATATGTTCTTGCATTAGACAAGAAGCTTAAGTGAGCTTGAGGTTGTGTTGAGAATTGCTAGACTTCATTTGAAGCTCTTTGTTCATGATTAAGTGTGTCATGTTGTTGAGAGTAGTCTTGCTTTGGCACTTGCATGTCAGCTCTCATTGAGTATTGTTGTCAACACCCTCATTGAGCGAATTGTGTTCTTTATTTGCTTGAGGACAAACTAAATATTAAGTTGGGGGTGTTGATGAGTCATGGAATTTAGAGACAGAACACATAGCCCTTGTGAAGAACACTTTCTAGCTTTTGGGGTATTAAAACTATGCTCTTGAATTTGCTAAATTAAATTTGAATCCAAAGTAGGTTTACTTGTAAGTGATTAATTTCATGTTACCCATGGCTCCTTTCATGTAAGGTATACTTTCTTTGTTTTTTTGTATCGGGTGTCTAAAACCCCAAGATCTAGGGGTTTATTTATGGGGTTAAGTGTCTAGTTGATATAGCAGATATTGTGTTATGCTTTGTTTTATTGTTGTTCATACATGAATTTGGGCTAATTAGCATGAGATTAATTTATGAGTTAAGGTTGAAAACTAAATTCCTACTTCCGATCTTCGGTCATTGATCGAAAGAGATTTATTGAAGTGGGTAATTAATATGATAATAGCAAGTGTCTGTATTTTTCTTGAAAATAAAGGTTATGGGTCTGATCTATTTGCTCTATTTCTAATGAAAGAATAGAGTAAGGTATTTGGATATTTAATTTTTCATTTGGATGAGACCAAAAAGAGATTCTATGCATAGATGCTCTGAGATCGAAAGATAATTAGTGTTATTAAAGATGACCTAGCCTACACATGATTGTTCATCACTATAAAGCAGAACAATTACCCATATGTGACATCAATTTTAAATCTCTGCACGCCCAGATTGCTTCTTTACTCTTGAATTCTTCAAAATTTTAGTTTAATTGTGATAATTGATAACCAAAGCTTTTTATTGAATTGGTGGAATTATCCACCCACATGTTAATATTACAAATGAGTGATCTTAAAATAAAAATTTCTTGGTAGGAATTCTCTACGATATATCATTCTATGTGGGATTCGACCCTGACTCTTCGTTGGGTTTTTTATTGACTACGACTGATGTCCCTATAATTTATTTTAAGGAGGACATATGAGCGTTATCATAGAACATATTTTATGTTTTGGAATCTAGCAGTGTTGGACAAATTTTAAAAATTTGAAACCATTCGCTCTTTAAATAGATGTGTTCTTGAATTGATAAAATGATTGGGGCTGATTAATCAAGATTCGTACAACAATGTCTCACTTTGAGCGAAGCTTTTCCTACCAAATGTGAATTTAACAGTGTAATCCTACAGGAATGTAGTAGTAGCGTTCCTATTCTTTTCAAAATCAAACACTTAAATTTCCAATCTTACAAAAAGAAAATACTCCTCCTTCAAAGTAAATATAAATAATTGAAGTTGAACGGTAAATAACTAAAGTAAAACAAATCAGGAAAGAAAATTTTCAACTTATGACACATTGTACATTCTGGAAAAATACAAACTAAGGATTGCCTCCTTAAACAAACAGAACTACAAATATAAATTTCATAGACATATAATTAATACTCCATTTATAATAAGGAAATTATTGTACTACTAAAGTCTAACAGATTCACACTAAATCTTAGATTTAAAATTGAACAATAATAAATAGGGCAAGAGATGTTACGTTTCTTAAAATACCTCCCTCTGTAGCAACATTAATCTTTTTCCAATTGAGCGTCACTGTCACGACCCATACCGTCGTGATTGGCACCCACACTAACCCTCCGATGGGAGAACAACTACTACAACCCAAACAAAGAAACTAAACCCAAACTAAGGCATTTAAGTATACGAAAGCAGGAAAAATACTAAGAAAAGAAATAGAGTTCCCATAAACTCTAACAAAAGTCTAACAATAATAAACTAACATTGCGGAAGTAATGCCTAGAACCTGAAAGTCAATGTACCAAAACATCTAACAATGAACCAAGTCTAAACAAGAATAGATACAACCCCAACTAATGTACTAATAACTAATAGAACTATCTAAGTCCGAAATGTGGACAATAACAAAGGAGAACTCATGGCAGCCCAGAAGAATTGGCTCACCCTTGAATTCGAACGACGATCACTGATTTTCTAAGTGAGGTTTGTCAATGCCGCCGGAAAATTCCCTCTACTAAACAAAAATAAGAGCAAGTGCAGTATCAGTACACAACTACAGTGTACTGGTAGGATCATGCGGTTATCCCACTAAGTGTAACATAAGCAAGTCAATACAATATTATAAACATGCAAAATACCGAACATATACAATATTGTTTATCACATGCTCAACAATATACATAATTAAGACAAGTCATTGGTCCTCTCATGGAACCCAAGCCCAAACCCAAACAATTAGCATACCGGAACGTAGTACCCGATCCAAAGTTTATGCCGGAACGTGGCAACCGATCCCATAATTATGCCGGAACGTGGCAATCGATCCCAATTAGTTATGCCGAAACGTGGCAACCGATCCATTCAACACACCACAATCACAATCACAAGTATCTTCTCAAGTTCATACAAATAAGTCATGATTCATGACATTCATCATTCATCCACTCTCATTTACAACAAGTGTGATCAACAATGCAACATTCGCTTACAATATCATAATGAAGCAAGAACAAACATACATCACACAATCATAGAATCACAACCATCACCTACCTCAAAATAAGCTTTGAAACCCTAAGAAACTTGATCCTTCCCTTTCCGGATTCATTCCGCTTGTTCTTGGTCTACAAACAATCAATACAATACGGGAATCAATAAACATTCACTAATTACCCGATTTGCTAACAATTATATGAACCCTAGATCATACCCATGATCCCAAGCATTCAAATTAGGGATATTTTCACCATAAATGCTAGTCTAAAACCCTCCCCCATCAATAATGACCCATTAGGTTTTGTTCAACGGATCGAAAAATGGATTCGGGGAGTTAAAACCTTATTCTAGCCTTAAGAATGGTTAAAAACAATCAAGAACTCATCTGTGGTCGTCTCCTAGATCTCAAAGTCAAAAAGTGCAGAATAAAATATTTTTTGGGTTTTATTTACGACCTTAAGTTGTGTCGAACCCACCACAGCGGCCCTCACCCCGCTGCAGCGGCCTCGCCCTGGCGGAAAAAACTCGCAAATATCCTGCCCCAAAGAGATAACACTTAGACCTTGTGAAGAACACTTTCTAGCTTTTGGGGTATTACAACTTTGCTCTTGAATTTGATAAATTAAAATTGAATCCAAAGTAGGTTTACTTGTAATTGATTAATTTCATGTTACTCGTGGCTCCTTTCATGTAAGGTATATTTTCTTTGTTTTTTATATCGGGTGTCTAAAACCCTAAGATCTACGGGTGTAATTATGGGGTTGAGTGTCTATTTTATATAGTAGGTATTGTGTTCTGCTTTGTTTTGTTGTTGTTCATACATGAATTTGAGATAATTAGCATAGGATTAATTTATGAGTTAAGGTTGCAGACTAAATTCCTACTTCCGATCTCTGGTCGATACTCGAAAAAGATTTATTGAAGTGGGTAATTAATCCAATAATAGCAAGTGTCTGTATTTTGCTTGAAAATAAAGGTAATGGGTCTGATCTATTTGCTCTATTTTTAAAGAAAGAATAGAGTAAGGTATTTGGATGTTTAATTTGGCGTTTGAATGAGACCAAAAAGAGATTTTATGCATAGATGCTCTAAGATTGAAAGATAATTAGTGTCATTAAAGATGACCTAGTCTATACATGAATCTTCATCACTATAAAGCAGAATAATTACCCCTATGTGATATCAATTTTAAATCCCCGCACGCTCAGATTGCTTCTTAACTCTTGAGTTCTTCAAAATTTTAGTATAATTGTGATAATTGATAACTAAAGCTTTTTATTGAATTGCTGGAATTATCCACCCACATGTTAATATTACGAATGAGTGATCTTAAAATAAAAATTTCTTGATAGTAATTCTCTATGATATATTATTCTTTGTGGGATTCAACCCTGACTCTTCGTTGGTTTTTTATTGACTACGACTGATGTCCCTATAATTTGTCTTAAGGAGGACATTTGAAAGTTATCATAGAACATATTTTAAGTTTTGGGATCTAGTAGTGTAGGACAGATTTTCAAAATTTGAAACCATTTCCTCTTTAAATAGATGTGATGTTAAATTGATAAAAGGATTGGGGCTGGTTGATCAAGATTCGTACAACAATGTCTCACTTTGAGCAAAGCTTTTCCTACCAAAGGTGAATTTAACAGTGTAGTCCTACAGGAATGTAGTAGTGGTAGTGTCCCTCTTCTTTCCAAAATCAAACACTTAAATTTCTTATAAAGGGAGAATCTTGCACAAAGAGAATATTTATCCATCAAAGTAAATATAAATAATTGAAGTTGAACGATAAATAACTAAAGTAGAAAAAACCAGGAAAGGAAAATTTTCAATTTATGATACATTGTACATTCTGGAAAAATAAAGACTAAGGATTGCCTCCTTGAACAAACAGAACTACAAATATAAATTGCAAAGACATATAATTAAGACTCCATTTATAATAATGAAATTATTGTGCTACTAAAGTCTAACTGTTTCACACTAAATCTTAGATTTAAAATTGAGCGTCACCCGCTTGAGTCAGAAATAAATGGAATGTAAACATTGTAGGAGTGATTTGGATATCACGACACTAGATACACATTAGTGAGCAAAAACTAGATATATATATATATATATATATATATATATATACACTAGATTCATCAATCACATCGATGCCTTGTCAAAAAACTGAACAAATCATGCAAAACTCTAGTAATCTTTGGTCTTACCGTGTTTAGTTTGTTCTTGACTAAAAATGCACCATATATATATCTTTAAACATAAACCTAAAAAACCAATAGATCAAATTCTCGCAATGTAACAAATCAATTGTTACCAACTTAGCATTTAATACATCTGTAATGGAAAAACTAATCACCACTTAACAAGCAGATCTATAAATTAACTTAAATTACAATAAACAATATATCATAAGTCTCTTTCAATATGAATCTGCCTCTTCCAGTTAACTTGCGAATAGAAAAGAAATAACTTTACTATATTATAGAATAACTAAAAATAAAAATTCTAAAACACAAATATATATTAATAACATAGATGTAAAATTATTCACTTAAGTTGAAAACTAAACAAAGACTTCACAATCATTTTTTGCTGAAATTTTAACATGCAAAACCTAATGAAGGTGCAGTTACATTCTTATAGAATTAACATGCAGGGTGTTGCCCAAAGAATATTCTAGAAGTTATGAATGTATCTGATCTTACTAGATGCTACTTGTGAGCCATCTTAAGGTACATCCTTAAGAACATTCATCACTTCAAGAATATTATTTGAGTAACGACTACAGACTCATGAAGGTTATTCTCAAACCAAAACAAAAGAGTGTGACGACTAAGTGAAATTTTGGGTTTTGAGGGCTAAAGGAAGAAGAGTGAAGCTTTTATAGAGCAAAAAACACCTTGCACTTCTTAAATGTTTTTAAATTTACGTCTAAGAACTATATAATTTATCATTTAGTCCTTCTAAACATTTGACTAAATGTATGTATAGCCCTTTAAATTAACATTAAGTGTCTATTTGATATTTTATCTCTTTTAATGATTATTTAGATATCTTTCCATGATTAGTATATGTTTCCTGAATTTATATATATTGATATATTAGTTTCTCAAAACGTACTTTGAATGTTTTGTTCCTTATCACTATTGTAAAAAATTTGATATATTTAAAAAGTTAGGTTATAAAATATGAAAATGGTGAACTTAGCAATGCTAGTTTTATCGTTTACATTTTAATCATAAAATAAAATTCGTTAAAGAAGAATTATGCATTTGACACCAAACAAGAAATATATGAAGGTAATAAGATAATTAATGCATTCTCTCATGGTATGATATGTCAATGAATTACTACTTAAATAGTTAATAAATATATGAATTACCCTTGACAAAATTAGCTAAACCAAGAAGAAGAACTATATATATTTCTCTAAAACATACAAATAAAGCACAATAAATATAATTCATCTTAACCTGAATTATTGTAGGAATAGTATTAAATAATTTTGTCACGATCCAGACCATCGTGATTGAAACCCACAGTAACCCTCCGGTGGGAGAACCACTACTACAACCCAAACCAAGCAACTAAACCAAAAACTAAAGCATTTAAGTTACGGAAGCAAGTTAAATAGCTAAAAACTGAGGTTCCCATAAACTTCCAAAAGATCTCATAACTAAACAATCCGAGAAATACACTTAGAACCTGAAAGTCACTGTACCAAAACTCTAACAAGATCCATAAATCTAAACAAGAAGGGTTACAACCCCAAACAAATGTACTAATAACTAACTAGAAAGTCTAAGTCTGAAATGTGGACATAGACAAAAGAAGAACTCATGGCAGCCTGGAAGAACTGGTTCACAATTCAATCAACGATCACTGATCTTCTAAACGAGGTCCGTCAATAGCCGTCTAAAGATGCCCTTTACTCAACAAAGAACGATCAAGTGCAGTATCAGTACACAACCACAGTGTACTGGTAGGATACACGGCTATCCAGTAAGTGTAACATACATAAGTCAATACAACAATATCATCACATGCATATATCGAACATATACAGTATTATCAACATGTACGAACAACGAACAACTTCACATTTCTCAAGATACACAATTATGACAAGTCATTGGTCCTCTCATGGAACTCAAACCCAAACAGTTAGCGTACCGGAACGTGTTTCCTGATCCAATAATTATGCCGAAACGTGGGAACCGATCCCATAATTATGTCAGAACGTGGCAACCGATCCAAGTTAGTGTGTCGGAATGTAACACCTGATCCATTCAACAAGCCACAATCACAATCACAAAGTACATACTCAAAATCATACAATCAAGTCATGATTCATGGCATTCATCATTCATATATTCTCATTTACAATTAATGTGATCAATAATGCAACATTCACATACATATATGTATCATAATGAAGTAAGAACAAACACACATCACATAATCATAGAATCACAATCATCACCTACCTCGAAACAATCTTGAAACCCCTAAGAAACTTGGTTCTTCCCTTTTCGAATTCGTTTCACTTGTTCCTAGTCTACAAACAATCACAATAACATGGAAATCAATACAGTCACTAATTACCCGAATTACTAACAATTCTATCAACTCTAGATCATACCCACGATCCCAATATCCAAATTAGGGTTTTTTCCACCATAATTATCATATCAAACCCTTCCCCATTGATAATTACCCATTAAATTATGTTCTACGGATCGAAAAACTGATTCAGGGATTTAAAATCTTACATTTAGCCTTAAGAATGGTGAAAAACTATCAAGAATCGTCTGGCTTTGTCTCCTTACTCTAAAAATCAAAAAGTGCAGAATAAAGACGTTTTGGGGTTTATTTTTGGCTTAAGTTGCGTCGGGCTCGCCACAGTGGTCCTTACCTCGCTACAGCGGCCTCGCCCTGGCGACAGAAATCACTGCCAAAGAGGGTTGCAGGAAATAGTGAGCTATTTTAATAATTCGAAGACCCCATTTCACAACACACATTTAACCAACGGCACTCAGGAAAAACCTGTTCACGCAAAGTTCAATTACGGGAGTTCTAATCGCCTGAATTCAATTCCGTCAAGTCGTACAGATTTCATAACAACTTATCTATCTACTCATGCGATCAAATTCATAATTAAATCACCCATTTGTTACCAGATTTCACTAGACTTGAATGACTCTGATTTCGTCCAAATCTGGACTAGGTTGGGAAAATCCAAGTTACTACAAAAAAGTTTTTCAGCCCAAAAATTTTCCCGTTGGCTTTTCTATAACGACGGAACCCGGTCGTTACAATAGCTACCAATTTACTCATCACTCATCCCCGAGTGACAAACTTAGGAAAAATAGGCTAAAGAAAGAATGGAGTAGTACCTGAATCAATGAACAATTGGGGATATTTGTCGTGCATGTCCCTCTCGGTTTCCCAAGTAGCTTCCTTAACTAGATGATGTTTCCATTGAACTTTCACAGACTTAATCTCCTCGGTCCTCAACTTACGCACATCACGATCAAGAATTGCAACCGGTTCCTCCTCATATTAGAGGTCTTTGTCTAACACAATTGAGTCCCACTAAATGATATAACCCCCGTCACTATGATATCTCTTCAACATATACACATAAAATACCAGATGAACTCCGAATAGGGTAGGAGGTAAATCTAATCTATAAGCTACTGGCCCTACTCATTCAAGAACCTCAAAGGGACCAATGTATCGCGAACTTAGCTTGCCCTTCTTTCCAAATCTCATCACCCCTTTCATAGGTAATACCTTAAGAAGAACATTCTCACCAGTCTGAAATGTCATAGATCTTACCTTATGGTCTGCATACTGTTTATGTCTACTCTGGGCTGCTAAAAGCTTAGCTTGAATACTCCTCACCTTTTCTTGAGCATCCTTCACTAAATCAACCCCCAAAGGTTTCACATCTCCAGCCTCAAACCATCATGTGGGTGATCTACATCCCCTCCCATAAAGTGCCTCAAATGGTCCCATATTTATGTTGTACAAATAACTATTATTATAAGAGAACTCACACAAAGGTAAGAACTTATCCCAATGCCCTCCAAATCAAGCACACATGCCCTCAACATGTATTCTATCACAAAAACAGTCCTCTCTGACTTTCCGTCCGTCTGTGGATGGAAGACGGTACTAAAAGTGAGTTATGTGCCCAATTCATCATGCAATTTCCTCCAAAACTTGGATGTGAATTGGGTACCACGGTCTGAGATAATAGAGAGGGGCACCCCATGCAACCTCACTATCTCTTTCACATAAACTTTAGCTAATTGTTCAACATTATAATCTATTCTTACCGGAATAAAATGCTCTAACTTAGTCAATCTATAAACCACTGCCTAAATAGAATCAAATTTCCCCAAAGTATTGGGAAGACCAACCACGAAATCCATGGCTATTCTTTCCCATTTTCATTCCTGAATTGGCATTCTTTGAAGCAAACCTACAGGCCTTTGATGTTCATAATTCACTTGTTGACAATTTTGGCACTTAGCCACAGATTCCGCTATATCCTTTTTCATGCCTAGCCACCGATAAATTCTCTTCAAATCTCAGTACATCTTGGTCACACCCGGATGAATTGAGTATCGAGAACCATGAGATTCTGTCAACAATTTCTGAATCAAGTCGTCAGCCCTAGCAACACAGATTCTTCCTTTAAAATTGAGCACACCCTCTGCATCAAGAGTGATCTCTTGTGCCTTACCAATCGCAGTCTTCTTTCTAAGCTCCTCCAAATTCTCATTCTCAAATTATTTGGCCTTGATCTCCTCAATGAACGTGGCCCTAACCTCAATACTAGATAACACCCCACCTCTTTCTTAGATACCCAACTGCATGAATTTCGACTCCAAGGTTTGGATTTTCTTAGCCAAGGGTCGCTTGGATACACTCAAGCAAGCTAAACTACCCATACTCACCATTTTTCGATTCAAAGTATCTGCCACCATATTGGCCTTGCCCGGATGGTATTGAATGGTCACATCATAATCCTTGAGTAACTCCATCCACCTTCTATGTCTCAAATTCTGATCCTTTTGAGTGAATACATGTTGCAAACTACGATGATCAGTAAACACTTCACACTTAACACCATAAAGGTAATGCCTCCAGATCTTAAGAGCAAATACTACCGCTGCCAACTCCAAATCATGCGTTGGGTAATTCCTCTCATGCACCTTCAATTGATGTG
The DNA here is from genome assembly GCA_029582605.1 of Solanum gracilifrons. NCBI lineage: Eukaryota > Viridiplantae > Streptophyta > Magnoliopsida > Solanales > Solanaceae > Solanum > Solanum gracilifrons. Next base: position 10,397 of record JAJOOH010012476.1, read on the forward strand.
ATGCATAAGTTATAACATTCTTATCCTGCATCAACACAACACCCAAACCAGAATGTGAAGCATCACAATAAATAATAAAATCTTTACCTTCAACCGGTAATGCTAGAATAGGTACGGTGGTCAAAAGAGTCTTGAGCTTTTAGAAGCTCTCCTCACATTTTTCAGTCCATTTAAATGGTATCTCATTTTCGGTCAAATTAGTCAAGTGAGTGGCAATAAAAGCAAAGTTCTTCACAAATCGACAATAGTAGCTAGCGTGCCCCACAAAACTCCCAACTTCTATCACCGAGCTAGGACGAACCTAATTCTTAACCGCCTCAATCTTTTGAGGAACTACCATTACCCCTTCCTTTGAAACTACATGCCCCAAAAAGGAAACCGAATTCAACCAAAATTCACATTTAGAAAATTTAGCATACAACCTTTGTTTCCCAGGAACACCCAAAACAATACATAGGTGGTCGGCATGCTCTTCCTCATTTTTTGAATAGACCAAAATATCATCAATGAAGACTATAACAAACGAATCAAGAACGAGTTTGAACACCCCATTCATCAAACTCATGAAAGCGGCAGGCCCATTAGTCAACCCAAATGACATAACTAGAAACTCATAGTGCCCATAGCGGGTTCTAAAAACCGTTTAGGGCACATTCTCACGCCTAATTTTCAACTAGTGGTAACCAGATCTTAGATCAATCTTGGAGAAAACCGATGCACCTTGCAATTGGTCAAAAAGATCATCTATTCATGGTAAAGGATACTTGTTTCGAATGGTGACCCTATTCAATTGCTGGTAATCTATACACATTTTCATACTACCATCATTCTTCTTAACAAACAAAACTAGAGTACCCTATGGGGAAACACTAGGACGAATAAATCCTTTATCAAGAAGTTATTGGATTTGAGCCTTAAGCTCTCTTAATTCTGCCGGAGCCATGATACGGAGAGATAGAAATGGGACGAGTACCAGGTTCTAAATCAATACAAAAATCTAAATCTCTATCCGGAGGCATACTAGGCAAATCATTAGGAAACATTTCTCTAAATTCTGACACCACAGGAATAGACTCAATAGATGGAGACTCAACCTCAACCTCCCGAATATGAGCCAAATAAGCCAAGCAACCATGCTCTACCAGTTTACTAACCCAAATGGAGGATATGATCTTAGCTTGCTTAGGCTTGTACAGCCCTTCCCACTCTAACTTTTCCCTTCCCAGAATTTCTAGAGTTACAAATTTAGTATTACAATTAAGCACAACATAATAGGGTGACAACCAAGTCATGCCTAAGATTATATCAAAGTCAATCATATACAAAATCACCAAATCAGCCCAAGTTTGAAAACCTTCAACAAATTAGGACAAACATGACAGACATAGGTGACTATGACAGACTTTCCAACTGGGGTAAAAACATGGATGGGGGCATCAAGTATATCACAAATCATAGCAAATTCTGAGGCAAATCGCACGAATACATATGAATAAGTAGAACCCGGATCAAACAACACGTTAGTCATTCGGTCACAGACAATAATAATACCTGTGATCACTGCATCAGATACCTCTGCCTCATTCTTGCAAGGAAAGGCATAACACTGAGCCCTATCATCTTGATGAGTTACTTCCCTGCCTGGTTGCACGTTACCCCTGCATGCGTTACCATTTCCTCTACCTACACGGCCTTGCTGATTACCTCCTCGCCCACCCTGTGGACACCCTCGACCATTATTACCATTTCCCGCGGGAACTACTTGTCTAGTCTACTGCTGCGTGGAATCTGACACACGTGGGTGGGGACAATCTCTCATTATATGCCCAGGTTCTCCACAATTGTAGCAAGTAAGATCAAAAGATGGTCTGTCGTTCATCGAAAGCGCGACTCCCTGTCTATCCTAAATCAAATTATAAGGTGGAGTTCCTGAGTAATTACCTATAGAGGCGGGCATAGCTGACTGAATTGGTTTGGCTGCAAGCATTGGCCTTTCGGACTTCCTGGAGTAAAAGCCTTTAAAGTTACCCGAGTTCTTGGCCCTTTTTGCCAATGCCTTAGCCTGACCGTCTCGCCTCACACCCTCCACTTTCTTCAAAAAGTTTGTTACCTCATTAAAGCTTCTCCCTGCAGAGGTCATATGAACAGATAATACCTGCAACTCAGAGTTTAACCCCCAATAAATAAATGTATCCTCTCCTCCTCAGTAGTCACCAATTAAGTAGCATATCTAGACAAAGCATGGAACTTGGCCTCATAAGCAGCCACAGATATATCACCTTTCTCCAAAGCCATGAACTCATCCTTCTTGCGATCTCTCAAAGTCCTAGGCACATATTTCTCTAAAAACAGAGAATGAAATTGGGTCCAAGTAAGTGATGGTAAAGGTGAAGATCTACATTCTATATAAGTTCTCCACCACTGCTTAACCTCACCTAGAAGTTGAAAAGTCACAAACTCAACCCCATGCTGATGGATAATTCCCAACTTATGAAGACTCTCATGTTAATATAAGATAAACTCATAAGCATCCCCACTCTCAGAACTAAGAAATACAGGAGCCTTTAGCTTCAAAAACATAGTCAACATTCCATGCTCATTACAAGTCATAACATAACCCAACAAAGGACGGAAGAAAACATCATTACCTCCAGTCCCACCCACCTTGGGCACAGTTGTAGCATCAGGGGGATTAGTAGTGAGTTGCTTCAACAGAGGTAAGCACTCCAGACAACCAACCCTTTCAATAATGACATGATTTACTAAGCTAACACTAGGTCCAAAGGAGGAATACCTGTAGTTTCAGTCTGCACCTCTTCCTCTTGTCCAACCTCCTCAACATTTTCAACCTCAACATTCTTCTCTGTCTCTTCATGATGCATAGGATGGGCCTCATTTTGGGGAGCATTTTCGAACGGTACCCCATCTCTAGTAGGTGCCACTCTTCTTCGGCCTCTACCCATAGCTCTTCCTCTACCCCTGCCTTGACTGCGACCTCTCGTTGTAGGTTCCTCAGCTAGAGCATTGATGGGATCTACGGGCCTGACGCCGTTGAATCTAGTATTAACCACCTGCGAACAGAAGAGTGAAGGAGGTTAGATACCAATTCGAATCGCCAAATAACAATTGGAATAAAGTTATAGCACGAAAGAAGACAATAGAAAGCAAAGACATTTCCTAAAGTCCTATAGCCTCTCAAAGAAAACTACAGATGTCATCGTACCGTTCTGCAAGACTTTACTAGATTCGTTTTGATACATCGAGATCAATGAACCTAGGCTATGATACCAACTTTGTCACAATCCAGACCATCATGATTGGCACCCACACCAACCTTCCGGTGGGAGAACCACTACTACAACCCAAACCAAGCAACTAAACCGAAAACTAAAGCATTTAAGTTATGGAAGTAACTTAAATAGCTAAAAACTGAAGTGCCCATAAACTTTCAAAAGATCTAACAACTAAACAATGCGAAAAATACGCCTAGAACCTGAAAGTCAATGTACCAAAATTCTAACAAGATCCGTAAATCTAAACAAGAAGGGTTACAACCCCAAACTAATGTACTAATAACTAACTAGAAATTCTTAAGTCTGAAATGTGGACATAGACGAAAGAAGAACTCATGGAAGCCTGGAAGAACTGGCTCACCCTTAAATTCGATCAACGATCACTGATCTTCTAAATGAGGTATGTCAATAGCCGCCTGAAGATGTCTTGTACTCAACAAAGAAAGAGCAAGTGCAGAATCAGTACATAACCACAGTGTACTGGTAGGATCACGAGGCTATCCCACTAAGTGTAACATACATAAGTCAATACAACAATATAATCACATGCATATATCGAACATATACAATATTATCAACATTTATGAACAACGAACAACTTCACATTTCTCAAGATACACAATTATAACAAGACACTGGTCCACTCATGGAACCCAAACCCAAATAGTTAGCATACCACAATGTGGTACCCGATCCAATTATTATGTTGAAACATGGTAACCTATCCAAGTTAGTGTGTCAGAACGCAACACTCGATCCATTGAAGAAGCTACAATCACAATCACCAAGTACATTCTCATAATCATACAATCAGGTCATAATTCATGGCATTCATCATTCATATGTCCTCATTTATAATTAATGTGATCAACAATGCAACATTCGCATACATACATGTATCATAATGAAGCAAGAATAAACATGCATCACACAATCATAGAATCACAACCATCACCTACCTCGAAACAATCTTGAAACCCCTAAGAAACTTGGTTCTTCCTTTTTCGAATTCGTTTCGCTTGTTCCTAGTCTACAAACAATCATAATAACACGGAAATCAATAAACAATCACTAATTACCCGAATTACTAACAATTCTATCAACCCTAGATCATACTCATGATCATCATACCCATGATCATCATACCCATATTAGGGCTTTTTCCACCATAATTTCCAGATAAAACCCTCCCCCATTGATAATTACCCATTAGATTACGTTCTACGGATCAAAAAATGGATTCGAGAATTAAAATCTTACCTTTAGCCTTAAGAATGGTGGAAACTGTCAAGAATCGCCTGGGGTTCGACTCCTTACTCTAAAAATTGAAAAGTGCAGAATAAAGACGTTTGGAGTTTATTTCCGACTTAAGTCGCATCGGGCCCGCCACAACGGTCCTCACCCTATTACAGCGGCGCCGCCCTGGCTACAGAAATCACCGCCAAAGTGGCTTGCACGAAATAGTGAGCTATTTTAATAATTTCAAAGCCCCATCCCCCACCCCCATTTTACAACACACCTTCAACTAATGACACTCAGGAAAAACCCGTTCACGCTAAGTTCAATTTTGGGAGTTCTAATCGCCCGAATTCAAGTTTGTAAAGTCGTACGGATTCCTCAACGACTTATCTATCTACTCACCTGATCAAATTCATAATTAAATCACCCAATTGTTACCAGATTTACCTAGGATTTAATGACTCCGATATCGCCCAAATCTGGACTAGGTTGGGATTATCCAAGTTACTACGAAAGAGTTTTTCGACCCAAAATATTTCTCCGTTGGATTTTCTATAACGATGGAACCTGGTCGTTACAAATTCCCTGTATCAACAACAAGATAATCTGTTCTTTGACACATATATTACACCATCACACAAGAGAAAATTCTCTCTAGTCTCGTAACCAAGCGAAAGAGGATTCATACACAGAAGTTGCGGGTGAACCCTTGGTTTGCCCTCAACACTGGAGGGTCAAATAATCAATCAACTAATTATCATAGACATTTTGATAGTTCGACTTTAGATTGGGAGCTTCTCATTTATATTTATGATATAATTATTTTTTGATTTGTATATTGAACGTATATCCCATCTTAATTGGCATATGTTCTATATATAGTAGATCACAAGATACCGTGAAACATTAGTCTCCTTAATTACTATATAGGGTTAAGCGGAAAAGAACAATCTAAATAGATTGATAATGCATCTACATAAATGTATGTTTTCACAAATGTAATCAGGAGAAGATATACAAGCAAACATAAACAATTTAGAAGGCACAAAAAGTTAAAGCCAAACTACAATGAAAACAAAAGAACTAAACAAATCCTCGAAAAAATAACGTATCAAAAATAAAAGGAAAACTTTTGGTTGATAAAATTATAATATTATTCTTTAGAAAATACAAAAAATTTCATCAATGCTTGATATAAATATTGCATCATAAAAATATCACACATTATTAATCTTGAATACATTTGTTACCATTTGAATGAATACATTTCACACTTTATTGTTTCTATTAAACCTTTTCTTTTTTATCATTTTATTTAAAAAATATGTATAGAGTGGATTAGTATTTATCGAATTCAAACCTACCTTTTAGTACACCAAGTATTATAGTTGTTACCAACAGAAAGTACTATTACATAAAAGTTGTACAAAGAAGATTATGACAAAATAAATGGTAGAGGGTTTTCAAAACTTTGAAGTCAATAAAATCCGAACTTATGAAACAATTTTAGTATATACATATTAGCTCATAAAAATCATATCTCAGAATCTAAATAATATATGAACCAGTCATTAGTAAACGACGATACACTATTTTATCAATATACAACATTGTAAGAGAAAAAATTGTGGGGGGGTGAGAGTGGGTGAATTGACTGGGACAATGTAGAATGAAGTACCGCTCCTAGTGGAAAAATAATCATTTTTTTATGAATGAATAATTTTTTACAGAAGAAAATTTATTACTGATCTTATATAGTCATTTGATAATAACATTGAATTCAATTGAGAATGTGAAAAGAATATGATAATACTCTACTAGTGTGGAAGATAATCTGTTGAAAATTAGTTTTTTTTTCTTTCATAAAAATAATATCATAACTAAAGAATTAAAATGCAATAGATGAATTTTGATTTATTATGCATTTATGCGGATAGAATAGGACTTTTAATAATTTTTACAATTTATCGAAATAGTTAATTAGATTTTAATTTAGTATAGGGGAAATGGTAATGTAATATATGTTATCTATGCTACCTTAAAAGTATGAACTTCCATCATGAATAGCTCTCATATTATTGAATATTCAACTTAGGCCAAACACCTTATTGGGGTGTATAAGGAATGAGGAAAGAAAGCGAAGTGAAGGGCATAGAAAGATGAAATGAGACACAACTTTGAAGTTTTTTACAAAAAAAAGAAACCCCTCCTTGTAAAACAAAAGATTCATTGTGATGAAAATGCTTTTCGAAAATGAAATTAAAAAAAAGTGAATAAAATAAAAGGGATTCCCAATAAATTAAGGAAAAATTCATAGTTTGATTTCTCTAAAGAAAAGAACATGAAAAGAGGTGAAGATGATTGCAATAATTTTTTGAAAAGGTGAAGTCACCAAGTCAAATTGATCATACCTTATCCCTCAACACCATTACAAGCCTAAAAGACCCTTGAGATCTTGCATGAATTAGGTTGCGTGATGTTTGAAAAATATGGGCAAACCTATGGGATAAATCTTGCATGTGTTTCTCTTTTGAGAGTTGAGAGTTCCATTGATTCCTTATATCTTTTTTATTTGCTTTGTGAGAGCATGAAGTCATTCTTTATGTGAGGGCACTTAAATGCATTTATTGAAACATGTTCTTGCATTATACAAGAAGCAAAAGTGAGCTTGAGGTTGTGTTGAGAATCGATAGACTTCATTTGAAGCTTTTTTATCATGATTGAGTTGTCATGTTGTTGAGAGTAGTCTTTCTTTGGCACTTGCATGTCAGCTCTCATTGAGTACTGTTGTAAATGTAGGAAAATAGCATACACAGCGGAAGCATTCCAGAATCATACATCTTGCATGAGTATAGACAACAATCACAAATACATATCACACACAAGGTATGCTGAAAATTAACTCAGGATTACCTCTTGAAGCGTGTGCAAATATCTTGAAGCAAATCCAACTCCAGCTCTACAGTCTTCTACAGTGATCCCAAATAACAATTGAACTCTCTCAATACTTGGGTCGGCAAGTATCGTATCGAATCTTGAATTCTCTTTCTAGGTTAGAAGAATCCCTACTTATAGAGATGTCTTCCCAGTCCAAAAAGGAGAAGAAAGTATAAATCCTTATTCTTCAAGAAAAACCCCAAAACTCACGTTTCTTTCTTGGAGGAAAATATACACGTTACTTTTCCTTCTTCTACTAGAAAATAGGATTCTGAGTTCTAGTTAAATTGG
>JAJOOH010012477.1:0-10719 GCA_029582605.1 Solanum gracilifrons
CATGCAAATCATCTGCGAGCAGTCCTTCAGGTTCTTCGAGATCGAGAACTTTATGCAAAGCTTTCTAAGTGTGAGTTTTGGTTGAACTCTGTCGCTTTCTTAGGCCATATTGTATCAGATGCAGGCATTGCGGTTGATACACAAACGATTGAGGCCGTAAAAACTTGGCCCAGACCTATGACTCCAACTGAGGTTCGTAGTTTCTTGGGATTAGCTGGGTACTATAGAAGGTTTGTAGAGGGGTTTTCTTCACTTTCAGCACCATTAACGAAGTTGACTAAAAAAGCAGCTAAGTTCCAGTGGACTGAGGCTTGCGAGCATAGTTTCCAGGAGCTAAGTTCAACGCAAGTTTCCTCCAACTTGAACGTGGAAAAGATAGGATGCACATCCTTCACCTCCGAATTTATGCGACTTAAATGCAAATATCTATCAATGCAAGTTTACTCCGACTTGAACGTGGAATAGATAAGGTGTGCATCCTTCACCTCCAAATAGATGCGACTTAAATGCAAATATCTATCAACGCAAGTTTCCTCCGACTTGAATGTGGAATAGATATGGTGCGCATCCTTCACCTCCAAATAGATGCAACTTAAATGCAAATATCTTTCAACACAAGTTTCCTCTGACTTGAACGTGGAATAGATAAGGTGCACATCCTTCACCTCTAAATAAATGCGACTTAAATGCAAATATCTTTCAATGCAAGTTGCCTCCGACTTGAACATGGAATAGATATGGTGCACATCCTTCACCTCCGAATAGATGCGACTTAAATGCAAATATCTTTCAATGCAAGTTTCCTCCGACTTGAACGTGGAATAGATAGGGTGCACATCCTTCACCTCCGAATAGATGCGACTTAAATGCAATGGTCTTTTCGGCGAATGAAAATGCAATGGACCTTTTGGAAAATGAAAAATGCAATGACCTTCTCGGGAAATGAAAAATGCAATGGCCCTCTTGGCAAATGAAAAATGCAATGACCCTCTCGGGAAATGAAAAATGCAATGGCCCTCTTGGCAAATAAAAAATGCAATGACCCTCTCGGCAAATGAAAAATGCAATGAAAATTTCAAATGATAAATGACCCAATGATTTTCCACTGTAACGAGGTGGATGGCTCGATGATTTTCCACTGTAACGAGGTTGATGACTTGTGATTTTCCATTGTAACGAGGTGGATTGACTCGATGATTGTCCAACTGTAACGAGGTGGATGGCTCGATGATTGTCCATTGTAACACGATGGATGGCTCGATTATTGTCCATTGTAACGAGGTGGATGACTCGATGATTGTCCATTGTAATGAGGTAGATGGCTCGATGATTGTCCACTGTAATGAGGTGGATTGCTCGATGATTGTCCAACTGTAACGAGGTGGATGGATCGATGGTTGTCCACTGTAGAGAGGTGGATGGCTTGTGTGTCTTGAAAATGTCATCATATTGATGCTTTCATCTGTCCCTGTATTAAAAAAGGAACGATTAGTAGACAAAATGTTGCTTTAGCTAGTAACTTGATCAAGGAACTTTAAGGAAAGATTCACAAAAGAATGTGTACAAAGTGCCTGATCACTTTGGCACAAGTGATCAATCATCATTTTCTCTTGAACACTTTGTGTTCATTGTAACTCATGTCTTATTGGGGATTTGTACGAGGAGCTCCTGGCTCGCATTCAGAATTTATTTTTGCTCTATTATGACAATGCTGAAGATTTTGAAGTCCACTTTGAACTTCAAGCGATGCTGGAGATCATTTGAAGTTGACTATCAAACTTCTGACAGTACTTGTTGGGATTTTTGAGGTCTTCCTAAAAAATTCTGTCCCAGTTAGAACTCTTGGCAAATCTCAAAATGATCTCCAATCTTGACTTGCTGGAGAAGCATCTTTATTGTGAATTTTTGAGATCTTAGATCTCAAAAATTCTGTCCCAGTGTTTATTTGAAGGAGAGAAGAAAATCACACTGAGTATATGACCGAGCCGTCGTGGCACCTACATATTGTGTTACGCCAGGAATCATGTCAAATGTAGTTCCAATCCTGTAGATGATGAATGTTGCAAAGAATCTGAGACAAGATCATCATTAGAAAATGTACAATATGAACATGATGAAATAGGAAAATGATATTCGTTGTGATATTCAAAGTCTAGAGACAAAAGACATGTCACATTTTTGGGACGGACAACCCAATGAAGTAAAATAGGCGTCTCACACTTACGAGGTTAGCCTAATGCCACGTTTTACAATGGACAACCCAAATTATTTTTTTTAATGGAAATAATCTAAAAAAATTCTTTGAAAAATATTAAAGAGTGGGTGCTTGCTCACCTTTTTTTTTTGAAGAATAAAGAAAGTGACGAGACAGTCAAATCTTGACTACAATTGGTACCAACAGTTAGGATTGCATGTAAATCTCTCTTGCTCTTTCTCTTTCTCTTTCTTTTTTTCTCTTTTTCTAACTAAGATTGAATTCAAGGTAATTTCTATAGCTTCAAGTGGTACCTCAAATATACTTAAGGATCAACAAGATTTGTTCATCTTACTTCAAACAAAGGTTTTGAATTTTACCAGTCCTTAGATTTCAAGTGCCCTCACAACAAAGACAAGTCATATTTCACACATATTTGAAATGTTTGATTTGAGGACATTTTCCAAATTGCACTCACACTCACAAGAATGTTCAATGCATGCAATTGTGATAACATATGCTTGACCCTTATGTAAATCTCCACTAATGTGAGAACATTTGGAATGAGATCATGTAGGGCTTGTCATTGGCTTGTAACGTAGGCTTAGGGATGTGTAGGATATATATATATATTTAGGATAAGAGTGACTTAATTCCTCCTTGAGCATCACACTGAATTTGTACTTTTGACGATTGATACACCTTTGGCGTCAAATCCTTTTCATTGTCCTCCCTTTTTTTGACTTCTTTTGAATTCTCATTTATTGGAATTTTTCCTTTTTTTCACCCCTTTGTTTCGACATCTTTTGAGTCCTTATTTCTAGGAGCTTTTCTTTTATTTCACCCTTTTATTTTGAATTTTTCTCCTCTTTTGTTGGAGTATTTTTCTTCTCTTCTTTTACTGACCTTGTAGGGGTGTTCTTGTCTTTCTTTATTTCTTTCAACCTTTTTTCTTTCTTTCTTTTCTGTTCTTTCTCTAGAAGTCGTTTTTGCTTCCTTGACTTTGGGAGACTTAATATCTTTTGTCTTTGGCAACTTTAAACATGGATCTTCTCTTACATCTTTTTTGCGTTCAAGAAGGTTGGGTCAAGAGAGGGATAGTGCACATAAGCACTCAGAAGAGAAATGACTAAGATGTGTTATCAAAAGAAAAGGCTTCAGGCTCAAAGTGGGAAAACTAGGGATTAATGTCATTTGGTAGGCTTTGAAAGGCACAATCGGATCAAAGATGACCTACAATCTTTTCCCAAACCAAACATTACTCAGAATTTCACCTCGATAACATTCAAACCAAGTTCTAGATCAACAGTGCGATGCGATTGAATCTTAATCTAAAAGCTCACCACACAATGCACATGAAACCATGAGGTGGGTTTTATTCATATCTTGAATGCATGTAAGAGAATTTTCAAGCATCACAAAAGTACAAATGAGAGGTACCAAAAGAATCTATGGTTTACAACAAAGTCAGTCCTCTCCATCATATCAAATATTTTTACATGCTCCTAACTGCATTGGTCCCAACTAAGTTGAAGACATGACTCTTACGATATATACACAATGTTTTTTTTGAAAGAATGAATACCGAACCCAAGAACGGCTACCTACGTATCTCATTGAGATGAGAATCAGGTGTGCGTAGTTTATGCAAATATGCCTTTGAAAATATGCACACAATATTATTTTATTTTTTGTCCTCTGTTTTTTTTTGAAAAATGAATACTGAACCCAGGAAGGGCTTCTTACGTATCTCACCAAGATGCGAATTATGTTTGTGTAGTTCATGCAAATATGCCTTTGAAAATATGCACAAACTATTTTACTTTATTTTTTATTTTAAAAGAATGAATATCGAACCCAAGAAGGGATGCCTACATATTTCACCAAGATGAGAATCAGGTTCGCGTAGTTCGTTCAGCTAAGACTTTGAAAATATGCACACAATATTTTTTATTTTTTTTTTACTTTTGAAAAAATGGATACCGAACCCAAGAAGGTTTGCATACGTATCTCATTGAGATGAGAATCAGGTACGCGTAGTTCGTGCAAATATTTCTTTGAAAATATGCACAAACTATTTAATTTTTTTTTAATTTAAAAGAATGAATATCGAACCCAAGAAGGGTTGCCTACATATCTCACCAAGATGAGAATCAGGTATGCGTAGTTCGTGCAAATATACCTTTGAAAATATGCACAAACTTTTCTTTTTTTTGCTTTTGGAAAAATAATACCGAACCCAAGAAGGGTTGCCTACGTATCTCACCAAAATGAGAATCAGGTTCGCGTAGTTCGTTCAGATATGGTATGAAAATAATTTCAAAAGTTAGATAAATTCAGAGCGATTGATTGTATCCTCTTAACTGTCGACCTTTGTACAGCCTGTTGCATGTGGCCTCCCATTTTTTTTACAGTAATCACTTGTTCTATTCTTTTTTGGATGTCTTTTGGAAATGTGTCTTCTCCGAATTATCCATGAGAACCACAAATTGATATGACCATCCCCGACTGTTTTCGGGAACGAATTTCATGAAAAAATATGAGACCATATGTGAGAGAAGGATATCATAAAAAATAATAAAAAATAAATGAGTGCGACCTCATAGTCAAATACTCCCCTGATTTATCTTTTTGACTTGATATTAATCTCTTGTGAATTACAAAGACTCGAACTTTGTGAATCCTCTTGTCCCTTGCAACTTTGGACGTACAATAACTTCTAAATTCTGACATAGATCAACCTCGCTTAAAAAGAAGAAAAACTCAAAGATAAAAATGTTGATTCGTGATCATAATGGATAATACAAAATATCACACAAAGAATAAATTAAACACATAAGCAGTGCTTTGATTGAAGACAAACTAAATTATATCACATAGCATACAAATAGTTACTGCACGTCCTATACAAATATGTGACTCTTTTGTGCCAAGGGTAGTCCTACCGATCTAAATGATGTATTACACCATTTGACAACATTGTCCCATAACCTGAATTTATACAAACTTTATGAATAAAACTGGATGAGGATACATAATAGGGTAAATGGGATACAAATAATCAGTCCCACATAGGGGTACCATCCTAAGTTATGCCTCCGTGGACGGTCCTTCTGTTTGATTTCTTGTTATCTCCAGATGTCCACGCTTTTGGATGAAATGGTAACTTGATCTTTCTTCCACTCGAACAAACTATTAAGCTCCCTACCCCATGGGACATTGTTTTGCCAAATGACGTATACATTCTTTTAATTTAAACACATACGCATGATTGTCTTTTATCGACCAATGAGCCAAATAGACACAAGGTGGGCTTTTAATGGCCCACCACGCCCTGAGTATTGGGTCAACTTAGTTCAAAATGAGCTAAATTCGGAATTTGGTTTCGCTTTACGCTAGTTGACTAAGAGTGGTTTATGAAAGACCAGGAACCCAAGAAGACAACTTAAGTTAGAATTCATGACAACCATTGGACGCCTGACGTACCAATAAATTGTCGATCATTCCGGAAAATGGTCGAGTATAAAAAGTCCGGTTGCGATTATGCAGAAACCGTTTTTAATATACTATACATACAAGTTGGAAAATGCCATGAATGCAATGACAATATACATATAATAAAATAAATAATGAATAAACAACAAGTACAATATACAAATAATCAATAAAATATACAAAATACAAGGTATAACATAATAAAAGAAATGCTTCTTAATTTGAAACAAATGAATTCATATTGGTTAGAACCTCTGTATTCCCAGCGGAGTCGCCATTCTATTTACATCTCTACTTTATTCACATAGTGCGAAATATCGTGGTGACTCGAGAAATAATCAATTAATCAAATTTTAAAAGAATTTTAAGAATAAACGAATTTTAAAAGGAGTCGCCACCTAATTTTAGGAAAAACTAGGAAACCAATTAAATGATCTAACGAAACCATTAGATTCTAAGTAAGGGGTTCAAGTTATTTCGAAGGGAAGGGGTTAGACACCCTTCGAAATCCACATATGTGGGTCCCGATTGAATTTATTTTTTCAAATTGAGGAGATAACAATAATATACAAGTATAATAAATATGCAATATACACAATATTAAAATAAAACAATAATATAAGAAACGATCTAAGGTTTGCCTAACATCGATATATAAAAGATAATAAATAAAGAATATAATTCGAACTTCATTCGAATAACTTCAATGGAAAGCACCTCCGGGTACATATAAAGACACTTAATAAAAGTGTTAGTAATGAATAAATATGAGTAAAAATGAATAAATCAAATAATAACTTAAAAACTAAAAACCTGTCTTATTAACATGGGAGACCTTGCAAATCGACGATAATTTCTTCATCGGCCATTTTAACATACAAAATATATGAACTTAAACTAAATTTCCGTCTTTTAACATTGGGGAGGCCTCAAAAATCGACGGAGAGATTTTTTCATTGGACAATTTTAATATATTGTATTTCCTAAACGCGAGATCATATCAAACAAATAGAAAATAATATAAAATGGTGTGAAATAACAATAAAACACTAACTAAATACTAACGAGATAGTTTGTTGGAAAAACTTTGCAAAATATGTAGACTTAATCTAAACAAATTATGAATAGTAATTTATTAACAAAAGTAAAGCAATTACCATTAAAAGAAACAAACATAAAACTTATAGTCATCATAGAACCTAAAATAAATACTAACATGGTATGACATCTGAAATGGTTAATCACTAACAACAAACTAAAATAAGATAAGAATCATAGAAAGGTAAAACTAAAAAATAAGAAGAAGAGCTGCCACAAATATTCATCCACAATAAAATAATATGTAAAATCATTTGTCAATTTTTATGGCTTTTCAAAATCAATTGAGAACAAATAAAATATAAAACATTTAAAGCAACAAAAGAAAAAAAGAAACTATGATAATAATGAACAATAGCAACATCAACAAATATAATAAAAACAAAATTATAGCTAAACATCGTCTATAAAAATAAAATAATATTATATAGTAAACAAAGTGAGTAATGACAAATATTTCAACAATAACAAGCACGAAAATATAGATACTTATAAAAATAACTTCCTTAATTAAGTATTTAGCCAACAAAAAATGGAATTATAACTAAATCTTAACCAACAAAACATATAATGAAGTTCACTGGAATATGACCTTTTCCGGCCAGATCTAAAAATAATACTAACAACAATAAACCATTCAACACCAAATAACAAGAAATCAAAGATAATTACGATCTAAAAATGCAAGCCAAAGAAAGAAAAAATCATCAAGCTTTGAAATATTTAACAGTAATATATTAAAAAGAAAAATGGGAAAGAGAGTACAGTAACAGTACACTGTTCATGGTGTTTTGGTGGTTTAGAGCTTGTTGCTCGCCGGGATTTTTCAAAAACGTGGACCCGATTAGATATGGTCGCCCTCATAGCGCTCACTGATTGTTCGCTGTCGGAGCTTGGTATTACAACGATATGGGTCTGGTTGTAACTAAGGAGACGAAGGGGTTTTGGGTTATTTTTCGCCAGTGAGGTTTTGGCGAAGAGAAGAGGAACTATTGGGTTTGATGGGTTTGTTTGGAGTGTGATTTCGCCGGAGCTATTTCACCAAGCTTGAGCTCGTTTCATAGAAGAAAGGAGTTGGCTTCTTCTGGTAGTTGGAGCTTGCTGCTCGTGGAGAAGAACGATGGTGGTTTTGATTGTTTGGAGGTCATTTGTGAGGAAGAGGATGGGGGTTTTGGTTTGTTATTTCGGGGGTTGTTTGTGGCTGGTTTTCACCGGAAAAAAGAGGTGAACAAAGGTGGTTAGTTGCTGTTTTCTGCTGCAGTTGCAGCGGCGTTGAGTTGGTTTCCGGTAGAAGAATGGAGGTGGAGGAACGATGGTTGTTTGTTATTGGTTCACTGGTTGTGTGGGTGGGGGAATGTTTGGCCAGAAACAATGGAGAAAAGGGGAGAGATGAGCTGGGCTTCGCCAGATTCTGGGGTGGTGGCAATGGGTCTTTGGGTGGTAATGGTTCACCGGATTCCGGCATGTTCATAAAAAATAAATAGAGACCCTTTCTATTAAAAGTCGGAAAATTATTCTCCCTAAAAAATTCCACCACCCCTAACTTAATCACTAAGAAATAGTTTATATAGAAAAATCGAAAATCATCTATAGTGCAATACCACTATCTTAAACCCTGGGCCAAAATCACTAGCTAAATAAAATATCTGTATATGAAATTTTATCTATATTTGAATGAATTTCTAAACTGTGCAAAATATCAAAATAAATATTAACAAATATAACGAACAAAATGAATATTAAAAAATGTAATAAACGTAACTAATGACATGTAAAAAATGCAATTTAACAGAAATAGTGATTTAATCACAATGAAAAAATATTTGAACATAATCAACTGGTTGTGACAAATAATGTAATTAAAATTAACTGATAAAAAATCCTAAATTTTCACAAATAAGGATAGTTATCGATAAACTTATTTAAAATTATAAAAAAATGTACTTTGACTATTGAATAAATAAAACTTAAAAGTTACGAATTTTTAAAATGTTAGGCCAAAATGGGGTGTCAACAAGCATTTTCAGAATCCTCTCTGCAAGGAAATGCTGAAGAAGAAACAGATTATGAGAAGATAAAAATTGGCTCCAGGTAGTGGTGGCAAATGGGCGGGTTGGGTCAAATTTGGGCAGGTTGAAAATGGGTCAACATAAAATGAGTAATAATTTAACCCGCCCATATTTGATATGGGTAAAATATTAGTTTACCCATATTTTCATGAGTATATAGTACTCTACTTAAGAATTCAACATGGAGAAAATGTTTGTCTTTTTTTAGATGAAAAATGTTGAAAATACTTCATTTATTTTTATTTTATCATAAAGTAAAAAAAAATCCTACAACTTTTTAATATAAAATACAATTATGTAATAACAAGGGAAAAATATTTTTAATTTCAAAGTAAATGAATATTTGCATTTTAGGACTAAAACATGCTTAATGCACTTTAAGCAATGTCAAGACTAATACATGATTTGCTTATTTTACACTATTATTTATTATCCAATATAAAATTCAACAAATAAAAAAAATATAATTATAAGTAACAAAAGAAATGTACATTTAAAATATATATTTTTGGAGGGACAAAGACTTCACCTTTTCAATTATAGTGAAAAATGATTAGTTCTATAGAAGAACATAAAAAGCAAGAGAAATTACAATATTTTTAGTGATATCATGGATTTTTAGTGAATAAAAGTTAGAAGCTTAACCCATTTGACTAATCCATACTTTACCTATTTTTTACCCATAGTTTACCCATATTTTTATGGGTTTGAATATGCGTATCAACCCATATTTTACCCATGTAAAAAATACTCACTCAACCCATTAAAATATGGGCGGGTTACCAAAATATTAGCTCATTTTGCCGGCACTAGCTCCAGGGTAGTTTTGATAAGACATAAGGCCAAAACATAATTTATGAATCAACATATTCAGTTTTCTTACGCTTGCCTACAGACAAGTGTTGCGAAAGGCGATCGCCTCGTCACCAATGGCGAGAGGCGAGGTGACCCTTCATCGCCTATTTTCTTTGTGGAAAGGCGCCACTATGGCGACAATGGTCCGAAAGGCTTCACCTTTTGTATTTTCTTAACAAAAAGGCGACCAATTTAGGGTTATAAAAGTTAAAAGGTAATTTTAGGGTTCTCTTTGCAAATTTGTACAGTTGCACTCTTAGACTACGACTACAAGTCCAACCAGTCAACTCAACTAGACTTCTCCGACAACCAGACAGACTTTTCCGGTGACTCCAAAGTCTAACCAATACATATTTCTTCTTTTCTTCTTCTAGTTTCTTCTTCTTCTTCTTCTTCTTCTTCTTCTTCTTCTTCTTCTTCTTCAGACTTTAGAGTACTTCCACCTCTGTTTTTTTCCTCACTGTTTTGACTTTTGTTTTTTTTTTCTCATCCAAGTTCTAAACTTTTAGTATGTACCATATATTTTCAGTTTTTGAGTTGAAATATTTGCTAATATGTTATTGCTATTGAGATTTTGATTATTTATATATGTAATTAAATATATTAATTTTTTGGTATTAATTGGCGCCGCACTTCAAAAATGTGAGCGCCTTGTGGGAAGGCAGACCCTTATTGCCTTTCACTGTCTAAAACACTGCTGCAGAGATATCACTATCCTTAGAGTTGCTAATATATTTACTGCTTTGGTACCCAAAAGGGACACATGCCTACCAGTAATTGTCACGAACCAGGGGTACCCCCTAGATACGACACGGCGTACAAGACTCCGAAAAGTCTCAGACAAGCCTCATAGCATTCTTGAACATAAGAACATAGGAAAACAATGCAGAATTTAAAACTTTTCTTTTACAATCGAAGTCATTTTTCATAAAAAGCAAGCGAAAGACTTTCTATACTTTGTCTCAAACCATCTACAATACTTTGAATAAACTTTGGGACTAAGCCCAT
>JAJOOH010012478.1:0-11397 GCA_029582605.1 Solanum gracilifrons
ATATATGAACGCAGTGGAATTTAGTGTTATTTTTAGACATGATGATTGTTATGAACGCAGCGGAATTTAGTGTTATCTTTAGTGTATTACAAAATTTCAGTTTTCTACGTGATATGTTTTAGGTCATAACTCATAAGATTCAATGGCATTTTGATACATTCAATATAACTTTAATTTAGGACTACAATATTAAAAAGTCTTTTTTATTTTCTTAAACTCCATTTCAAATTAAATTAGGTCATCTTTTCGAAACGAAGAGAGTATAATATGTGTTCCTTCTGATATCTTTTTGATAAGCAAAGAGTGATCATACTCACTTTGCCTGAACTCAAGCTTGACCAGTGCTTCACATAGCTTGACATTTCATTGCACAAGTGCTAGCTTATCTTCAACTGTATGTGTATTTATTTGTATTTGTATCCAAATATTTACTCGTATAAATTTATATTTTGTATTTCTGTTGCCTGCTTATAATATTGCACTACTACAATTGGATGCTTTTCATACGAATGTTCTATCACGAACAATGTAGATGCATACTTTGAATATTAATGATCAATTTTAGTTAATAATTTACAATGTAGTATCACTATTCAAGAACGAAAAAGGAATTTATTGTAAAAGACATTAGGTTGAAGCTCGACAGCGATTTTGCGATTTTGTATTTCAATTTGATTAGGTCATCGATCCGCCATTTTGAATTATTATTTTTTAGGAAGAACTGGTGTTTTGAGTCTTGTTTGAAACGTAAGATTTGAATGAGTAATTTTACATCATTTACAATATAAAATAAATTCATCCGTGCTTTACTCTACTAAGTTATGTTGTATTTGTATTTTTTTTTACTCAGAAACGCAAAAAAATACAATGGGTACAAGTTATAGAAAACTCAAAGCGCAGCCGTGAATTATAAATAGTGAAACCACAGCCAAGGAGTCATAATTGAGGCCTTACGTTAGTAGTTTATGAACATAATTACTCCCACTCTCGTACTTGTAGAGGACATAGGAAGGTCATGACAAGCACCTTCTTTACACTTTCAGAGCTTATTGGTATATTCTGTTAGGATATTACTCTGCTCTACTTGATTCAATCGACACAAGATAACTCAACTAATTGGCTACACTAACTACATCTCAACAGCCATCCCTACACAAAATGGGATGGAGTAAAAGAAAATGTGTTATGGAAATTTTACAGATGACTCGAAAATGTACAGCACAAGATATTGTCATTGGGACATAAGTTACAACTGTACAGCAACTAATCTTCTATCCGTTGTATCTCACCCATCATGATGCGATTGCTTGTAACCTTGAAACCAAGAAGAGCAGGATCAATTTGTCTTCCTTTCTTTCCTTTCTTCTTACCACTACGGTGAGTTGCATCGATTGCCTCTGATGCATGTGCTTCCTGAGCTGTTGGCTTCTTAGCATTACTCTTAAGCATGTCACTGAATGATGTCTCTGAAACATCAGCGTCACTACAAGATGCAGTTCGACGAAAGCGCCCATCTTTCTTTACAGACGTCGCAGCACCAGGAACTTGATTTGCAGCATTACCTCCCGCTTCCCTCTTACCCCCTAGTGACAGAATTGATACAAATATAAGTTAGCAATTAGGATGGAGAGAGTGAGTGTGGTGCAAGGGGATTAACAATAACTGTTACAAGCCACAAAGGAATAGCAGATATCAAATTAACTACTCCCTCCGTCCCAATTTATGTTGTAAAAAAAAGGGCTTGGAGTTCAAGAAGGAGATGAAGACTTTTGAAACTTGTGACTCAAAATAAGTTACAGACATTTGTGTGGCTAGAAATCATCTTAATCTAGGTTAAATGGAAAGTTTAAAGTAAAGTGTTACAAAAAATATAAAAAATCATTATTTTTGGACCGACCAAAAAGAAAGTGTCACATAAATTGGGACGAGTAGTATATTCCTCACATCTTCAAGGTGCAAAATAGCTAGCAAATATAGCAACATCAAGACACAATCAGAAGACAGCGATAGCAACAAAAAGGAGAAAGACATCCTACCTTCAGAAGCCATGCCATCTGAAGGATTTTTGCCTCTCGCAAGGCTATCAGAATTTATCTCCGATAGACCCTCCTGGGTTGAAGAAATGCGCAAGACAGGTGGACGCTTCGGCAAGATGTTATCTGGCCTTTTTGATGTCACAGCCATCCTACCCAAATAGAAAAAAAATACCGATGCATATCAGGAAAGAAAAATCACAACATAATGTTCATTGAGGGATGGGAGCTAGTCATATATACAAAATAGTAACTCTTCCATGACTTACACAAAAAGAAATTAACCATTAAAAAGAAAAAGATGAGGAACAAAACTTTTTGAGCAAGGAAGAAGTAGCACCATGTAAAAGTTAAAATCAGACATTTGCACAACGCAGTTTTACAGGATTAAAACACAACTACAAAAAAAATTCAATATATGACAGTGATTCATCTAAACATACAGAATGGGAGAAAGTTTTCGAACATCCAAATTGGTGCCAAAACATCACCTTTCCTAAGACCAAAAACTAGTGGTAATCACAGTGCCAATCTTCTCGGGTTACAACGGGTGTAAGGTCTGCAGGGTAGAAAACTTGACAAACCTATTGGAACTTTTAGGACAATATGAGGAAATAGGGGAAAATCTGCAATACTACACTGTTTTGTACTCCTCACAGTACCAGCTTGGTACTGATTTTGTAAAATTTACTTCCTCTGATAAAAACAAAATACTCATATACGACGTAAGAATATCAGTAAAATGAAGATGGTAGGCAAGTGAAATATCATAACTAAAATGTTCGGTACTCTAAAGCAAAAAAGTTTGTTAGTAAGCCAACCTTATAATTAGAGTACATTCTTTTTGTAATAAAATCTTGGCAATTAATTCTACACTCCAGGAATTACAAGTAGTGATTTCCTCTTTCAAAGAATTTTATATGAATAAAATTGTTGCAGCTACTGAAGCACAAACTTTACTTGATTTCCTGAACTAACCCATCAGAATGACATACATAAAAATAAGTTCTTTCCAGGAAGAAACAGAAGATAGCACATACCGTTCCTTAGGAATTTCCTCCATAGACGAATTCCCTCTATCACTCTTGTCATTGTAGAAGTCAAGACTTCCACGTGAAGATAATTTGAAAACATTACAATCTGTCAAACAATAAAACTTCTTTTAATAAAAGGATATACGAGCACAGACACACATAAGTATTCAATGCAATACACAACATATGTATATTTAAATGTGTGTGTACATATATATATATATATAGAGAGAGAGAGAGAGAGAAACCTCCAGTCCCGAGTGCAGTGTGCCTGCTAAGCAAGTTAATTGGCATTTCCCCTTCTACAGTCGTCACACCAGCTTGCCTAACAATACTTTCGCGAGCCTCTAAATGTACCTACGGATAACCATCGTGACATGTAAGAGCGTAGCTTCATTGCCAACACATATAAAGATGTATGTCTGGGATCTTGTAAATCACCTGAGAGGCATCATTGATGCTGGAAAAGACAGGTTGAGCTTCAGCTAAAGCTCCAGAATGAAATTTGAAGGGCAATCTCTCACAAACATCAAGACTATCGGCAATCTCATTTGCATGATCTCTCTGTGGTGGCAAATCTGAATTAGAACCATATGACCCAACAGTAAAAGCTTGGTTTAGACTCGTATCCTGGTCCAAAAGAGGGTTGAACGAACGGTTTGAAGCATTTGTCACAGAAAAGTGACCGGAGTGTAAGCCCCTCTCAAACAAAATCCCTCTGGTCATTTCTGCTTGCTCAGTTGACTGCTGGCCAGACTTTTGCTGGAGCAGTTCCATAAGTAATCGCTTTGAACTGTCATCATTAGCACCAGCTGACATCCATATACTTTGATCTTCAGAAGCCCTTTTGACATCAAAATCTCTTCTTTGCCTCTCACCGTTAAGATGTAGTTGCTGCATCCTAGTATCCATCCAATCAGGTGGTAACTGACCATTTCTTTCGGACCAATGATTTTCAATTGTATCTACATTTGGAGCATGAAATTGATTTGAAAACAGAGGACGGTGAGAAGATTGCAAGTGGATGCCAGTCGAGAAACCAGGCATATGA
This sequence comes from Solanum gracilifrons, assembly GCA_029582605.1. NCBI lineage: Eukaryota > Viridiplantae > Streptophyta > Magnoliopsida > Solanales > Solanaceae > Solanum > Solanum gracilifrons. The sequence goes on from JAJOOH010012478.1 coordinate 4,119, forward strand.
CCAGCTGAGTGCATTCTTGAATTTGGATCTTGCATTTCTAAACCTTGTGCATGTACTAGAGGATTTACGGCATCCAAACTAACACCAGGTACTGACATCGTCCGTTCCAAGGGCATAAATCCAGTGTCATAGAGGCCCCGCTGAAGTCTATCCTGCATTGACAAATTCCTTTCCAGATGACTAACATGCTCTTCAGGAAGGGGTATCTGTTGCTGTTGGTAAATATCTAATGGACCAAATCCAGAGTTTGCTCGACGAGCAACACCTGGATTTCTTAGATACTGACCAGTTTCATCAACAGGCCAGACAGCACCAATCTGTCTATCTTCATCCATTTCCAAACGTTGTCTTAACCTTTCATGTGCTTGTTCTTGTTGACGGACTTGTTGCTCTAAAGGGTGCAACTGTCCATGTTTTGCCCGTGATAGGAGCTCCATTAAATCATTTTGAGGCCCTTGATGCGACATTTGACCAAACTTTGCTTGAATGAGATGCTCAATAGATGGTTCAGCATGTCTTGGAGGAAGATGTGGACGCTGTTGCAGTTCACTCAGAATTTGTTGCTTTATCAACACCTGCTCCAGAGCACTGTTATGCCTAATAGCATCAAGATGTGATTGCGTGTGACTTGGATCCCGTACTTGACTCTGCAATAATTGTTCAAGAACCAGCTGCCTAGCATGGGACTGTTGTTCTTTCATTAGCATTTGCTGTTGATGAAACTGTTGCTGTTGCTGTTGCTGCAGTTGTTGAAGCTGTAACTGTCTCTGCTGTTGCAGCTGAAGCACCATAAAGTGTTCTAGATCCTGCCCAGCCTGACTCGCCAACTGTGGTTGGTGTATTGAATTATGATTTGCCCCACGTTCCATCAAAGCTTCATTTAAGTGACTATTATGAGAGGAAATCAAATTATGAGGATGTTGTTGCTGAAGTTGTTGGGAAAACAGCTTCTCTGCTAACTCAAACCGGCTCATTTCATGGTCCTGGTGCAATAAGCGGCTGGCATCCATAGCATCTTGATATAAGTTGGGTTCAGATCCAGCATTTCTTCTATAAGCATCAGTCCATGTCTCCGCAGCAGAGGTTGAGTCCATCTTGGCACCAAATGGCCCAACCCTTGCAGCACCAGAGTTTAGAACTTGATCCTGGCCAGGTCCTCTAAAAGGAACATCTGAGATAGGACCACTCTTTCCGGTAGTGCCTTCAAGCTCTGACCATAATAAACCAAGTGGATGCAATGTCTCTTCATGATTTGGAACTCCACCCTCACACATTGTGCTTGGAGTTGCACGGTGGATATTTGAAGGATCAGTCAGACCAGTGGAAGTTTTTCCAATAGTATTACCACCGCTTCCAGGTCTTCCTGGAAACACAATTTCTGCAAGTGAAGATGGAAACTTAAAGAATTAAATAGCAAAACAACAGATAAAGGCCAACCACATTAAATATCAATGACCATGATCTTGCTGGCCTATTTTCAGGAAAAAAAAGGCTACATTCCGACCTCCAAAGCCACAGGAAGTTATGCATTGACATAATCAATAAGGATCCAAGCTGAAAATGCTAACTCACCGTCATCTTGAGCAACAAAATCGTTATACTCTTCATTTTGTGAATATGGAGGTTTAAATTGACGAGCTGGATGATCAGGTATTGACTGAATACGATGCCCACCAAGGCCATCAAAATCAGATGGCGGCCAGCTCGAGCCATCAAAGGCAGCAGAACCAACCATCTCAGAAACAGAAGCTGAGCTACGTAAATCAGAATCCAACTTCCCCTCTAGTACAGCAGATGGTTCTGCCTGGGAAAGATTGGTGTTACCAAAATGTTCATCTTCAAATTTCAAATGCGGCATTACGTCACCAAGTTCAAAGAAAGGTGAATCTTCAGGGGCATCTTCCAAGCGAACTAGTAAGTCCATACCAAAAAATCCCTGATCAAACCATGAAATGATGTCAGCTCCGAGAAATGGCCCCTGGATTTCGCCCTGAGGATCACGATAGTACAAACTCAACTCCTCTGGTGGAATCCCCCTTCCTAGAAGGTTGTTCCAATAGATTTCAGAAGAGGACTTCACAAATACAGAATTTGAATCATCAGACACCTTCAAACTGCCATCAAAAGCAACATGTTGATTGTTCTCAAAGATAGGTGTCCTGGTTACTCCGGAATCTGGTAAGCTCTGCGCAGAAATATCAGATTGAGACCCACTAATGTATTTAAAGCAGTCACTATTGTCAGTTATCTTCCTGGTCAACAAACTTCCATCTGCAGCTTCAAAAACATTGTCTTTCAGTCCTTCAAGCTTATCTCCTCCTGAATCGCAAACAAGTTCCTTTGTCAGAAGTCAACAGGAAAATCAACCTTGATGAGAAGAGCGGATTTAAATAGAGGTAATACTTTACTCACCATCAAACTTGACCTTGACACCGTTCTCGTAAACAAAGGTATAGGTATTGGCTTCTTCAACACCTATTGAAGTTTTCAGCAACCTATCAACTGTCTCTTCAGTGACATCAGTGGAGGGAGCACCCATTTTTGTATTGTTGGGCTCTGTATCCCCTGTTTCTGGAAGATACAAAAACAAATTCAGAGAGAATCTCTTATCCTACTCCACCAAAAAGACAATGGATAGGATGGGAGTAGCAGTCAGTACCGCATCCGGACATAGCATTCGAGAAACAATTACCTGTGACATTATCCATTGATTGACCCTTTCTAAAAGAATTGTGAGAAACGCCACCACCAGTAATTTTACCCTTCCATATATCATTGAGAACAGCCTATAATAAGATTGATCAACCAACTTTATGGTATCAAATATTTTTTGAACACTTAGAAAACCTACAATTCTGAACAAATGAAGTAATTGATGTAGCTCACCTCTTCCTCAGCATCAGGAACAACAAAAGCTAATGGTTCAATAGCAATTACTTGAGTAACTGGGGGAGCTTCTTCCATATTTTCAGGCATGCTACAAAGAGATGAGCCAAGCTTTTGCCTGCGGTATATGTCAAGAGTTTTCCCCCGTGGATAACTGAATATGCCAGTCGAGATTCTTGATTTTCCAGCGATAGAATTCTCAAACGGTGAAGCACCAATTGCACCCCCAGAGGAAGGTCTTATAATAGTCCCAGTAGACCTCCCACGACCCAAGTTAAATCCCACATTTGACCCTTCTACTTTTCCTCTCTCCTGTCCAAAACCTGGAGCAGCTCGATAGGAACTTGGAGCTGCAGAGTTGCCCTCCATTTTATAGCGTGGACGCCACTTGTCCCGAGAATCTGAATCCCGTTCTGAGACAGTACGGTTAGCCACAAATGTTTGACCATCATTATGAACATCTTCCTTATCTACATCTATCCTTTTCTCACTGCGATTTTCTTTTTCTTTGTCATCAGGACCCCACCTAGAAGACCACTTGATATCACGCCTTGTATCAAGCCCAGAAATGCGGTTATTAACATCATGCTCAGCACGGCGATCGGTTTTCCTTCGTTCTCTCCGACCAAGCAAGCCAGTTTCCCTTTCTTCCTCACGCCACCGGCGACTGCTCTCAGTCTCCACTGTCGTTCTTCTCCAATCCTTCTTGTCGTCAGGTACATCTGTACGCCAAGCCTCCTTCTGACTTGAATCAACAGAACTTCCAAGTGACAGAGAGCTTGGTGGACGTGGTTCCTATGATGAATAAAACCCAGAAGAAAACATTTTACTAGAAACTTCAAGCAGTATAAAAGAAATATGGGCATGTGTAACATCTGAACATCTGGCACTTTGAGATATATATATAGAGAGAGAGAGGGGAATGGAAATCCAAATCTCAGAAAGATTACAGGCAAATAAAGCAAAATTTTCTTCAGTTCTGCTTAACATTGCAACAGAAATCGGTAACAGACACTTCAAGAATTTCATACGTATAAAGTCTAGGAGGAAATAATGCTACAACGTGACCGAACTCAGTTGAAGTTTGAAGGAAAAGTGTTTTTGGGGTGTTTCAAGGTATCTTTTTTTGTTTAGATCAATAAGAGGAGCTTGGATCGACAGTGACTTTCTAAATCTCAGTTTTAAGACATAGATCTGTTAAGCCACAAGTAATGGACGACATGCATGACAGAAGTATTTCCTCTGTGGTCATGGGCGGTAAATACCATATAAAATCACAGGATTAACAAACAAAAACTGTTATGCTTAGTGTGATCCTTCAAAGGGGTGAAATTTTCCGTCTTAAGCAGACCACACACACTTAGTCAACACATATGGGTACTAAAAGATCAAAGTCAATATCTTTGTTATGTCTAATATGGTTAAATGCAGACACCGACAAGATTTCACGAAGACTGTCTAATTCAACAAGAAAGCACTTCATTCTCAAGGGTTCCCTATATTTATACTTAGAAAGGGGAATCTCCGGATGGAACAAACAATTCCTTTTTAGTTTTGACTAATAAGTACAATTCATCATACCATGCAAAGCGAAGCCCGGTATTTAAGTGGAGAAGGGTAGAGGGGCGGGCCCATTATCCACCTAGTTTAGAAGGCTGTGATTGGTCCAAAGGGCGGGTCACAGACGGATTTCTCGGTTATCAAGGGAAAAAAAAAATACAATTCATCATACCATACAGAAAGCAAGAAAAAAGTCTCAACCATGTACAAAAAAAACATTTTTATAGTTGACAATGACTTTATATGATCTATTGAGTTTGAGATGATGTTGTAACTGCAGGAGGGAGGGGCTATTATACATCCATATCTCGACTGGTCTGACGAGAATTTGTCTCAAACTGCAAACCATCTCTCAAGTATTCCAAATAATAAGAGACTAAAATAAGTATAAGACGATAATGCCACAAAAGCAGATCTTAGGGTCAAAAAATAACTGTCAAGTTTTGAATTCTACTTATGAGTATAGTTTGTATGATGGAATTATCCATTGATGAGTATAAATCAGCTAGTCTGAAAAGTAAGCAAACTCACCATCTTTGTGTCACTTGGTTTAACATAAAGCCACTGTGGAGACAAAGGAATGCTGCTGTCCACCATTGCTTGATCTAAAGCAAGATCAAGGAGAATTACAAGAGAATGTAAAAAGTATATATCAGAAGAAGATCCAGAGTCCGCATGTAATCAAAAATTTAAAAAAAATGAAAGAGAAATACCTTTGGAAATATCAAGCTGGCCCATGAAAGGCTTGTTGTCATCATTACCTGCAAGCAGATGTTTGTTAGCAACTGTAAAACATGACAAAGTGGGAGCAAAAGTAAATAAATAAGAAAATCTAGTTGCAGCTACTTGTAGATCCAAACACTAGAAGAAGGTGAGAAAATCAACAACTTCCTAGTGTAAAATAAATGTTGACAAGCATCAATCCCTCGTCAATTAAGATTGACCAGAAGACTGGCCGCTACAGTGTATTTTGAGTTGGCAATAGAACAATTGGATAGACTGAAATGTCAAAGAAAGCAAATCCAGAGAACCAAATACAGATAAAGAGGATACCTGATCTGAAGCCCTAGAATTTACTAAATTGAAGATTCAAAAATAAGCCCTAAACTAATTGTAAATCAAAATTAAAGAAACTATAGAGCACCTTTGGAGTGATCGGAAGTCTTAGAGGAAAGAAGATCGTCAGGAAGATCAAGATTTCCTTCTGCCATGGCCTTGTCGAGATAGAGGATCGATACAGAAAAATCAATCGGAGAAAAAGGGGAGAGAGTGAAATGGAAGAGTCAAATGAGAGTAAATGTGGATTTGAGGACCGAAGCACAAGCCAGATAGAGTTTTAGGGTTCCGAGAGCTATTGATGAGAACTGTTGCAGAGAGAGAGAGAGAGATGCGCGAGTCGGGAACAGGTGACGGAGAAGAAAAGGCTGAGGGTTTGGGTGGTTACTAGAGCCAAATCATCTTCTCGAAAACCAAAAATTAAAATAAACTAATTTTTAGACAAAATTATCCTTTTTAACTCTACTTAGTATACGTGTCCGTGCGTTCCGCAAATAATTTAAAATATGATAATTTTATACTTAAAAATAACTAATAAAACGTATTATGCACTTAATAATACCAATAACTTAAAATTACAATGACAAATAATTTTATCCTAAAAATGACACGTGGTTTTTTGTGATGCATATGCATGAGATTTTTAATTAATATTTAATATTTATTTTTTTATTTTAATGATAATTAGTATAATACTCTTAAAAAAAACACAAATTTAATTGAAAAATCTTTTTATTTGAACCTCCCAACTTTCGCTCAGAAAACTGAAAATAATAATAATAATATGAACGTCATTCTTGGCCAAATCGATGCAATACTATTATTTTTTGTAACAACTTCAACTATTTCAGAGATGCTAACGGATCATAATCAGAGGCATTATACTTATTTTATTCAGATATTCAACTTAAATAAAATATTCATTATACTTTATCTTTCTAATATACCAAATATAAAATGAATCAAAACTTACATTTATTTTTCTAATTCTCTAAATTTTTCACCATGATACATAAACTTAAAGGATGTTTTTTACTTTCATGTGCCACTTACTCCTATTTTTTCTTTATCTCAACATCGAGCAAAAATCTGACGGTATAATATAATTATTAAAAGTCGATAAAAATTAAAAACAATAAATACAAAAATATATAAGAGGATAAGAAGAAGAGATTCGTCTTATTTTTTAAAACGTGGGAAGATTTCTTTTTTTTTTAAAAAAGGGTAAAGTTATCTTCTTCTTTTTCTGTTATTTAAAATGAAAATATTTTCAGATTTAAAAAGATTTTCAGATTTAAAATATTTTAAATTTCAGATTATAAATTAACTTTGTTAATTGAATATGAATTATGTTTTAAAAAACTCCATCGTGCATAAGTATTCTTCTCCTTTAAACAGATTTTAAGATTTAAATTGTTTTAAATTTTTAATTCCAGATTTTAAATTAATTTTGTTTATTACTTAGTTAATAATATTTTTTTATTCCTTTTCTGATTTTAATTTAAGTATTTCCTTACTAAATTATTTTATATAAATATTTCTCCTAGTATATATTTAAAAAAAAATTTCCTGACATAGAATTTATGGCCCCGACATCAACATCCTTGTTTTATCTTCTTCATTGCTAATAACACTCCATCTGAAACATAACATTTTAGAATTTCAAAATATTTGTAATATAAAAAGTAAGTTTTTCGTGAAAAGAATTCTTTCAAAGAAGCATAAATTTCCGTTAGTTTCATCAGACCAATAATTGTACCACTATTGTATTCTTGAA
>JAJOOH010012479.1:0-13917 GCA_029582605.1 Solanum gracilifrons
CCCCCCCCCCCCCCCAATTTGGTTTCCCAAATATTGAACTTTCTCATTGTATAATGTCTCAAACTTGGCATCATTTGAGTAGTGCCCATTGTTGGTTCCAACCGCATTTACTGACTTAAATCCACCTCCCATGACAAGTTTAGACAACAAATCGAGTTGGGTCATCATCTTGGCCATATTTTCATCTCGTTCATTGTCCTTCTTTATTTGCTCTTTGCTTAAAGTCAGTTGTAGAGTAGACACTTGGTCTTCTCTAGTATGCCATGCTCAGTTAACTTTGGTCATGCCATCTAGCAACAAAGCATCCATATCATACGGTTGTCTCATTAATCCACCTTGGACTAACTGATCAACTGTATCTTTATTAATTGAATCTACGCTGCAATAGAAGTATTGTAATAGCAAATTGTCCAGAACGCCATGCGTCAAACATTGCAAAAAGAATTTCTTGAATCTTAGCCAAGTCTTATGTAGAGGTTCACCTCCAATACACTTGAAATTTTGATCTAGGTTTGAAGTTTAATCATCTTTGATGGTGGAAAGAATCTCTCCACAAAAGCATCATTCAACTTCTCCCACGATGTGATAGAATCATTTGACAATTCTGCCAACCATCTTGTAGCTTCACCCGTTAAAGAGAACGAAAATAACCTCAACCTTACAGACACTTGAGAAATATTCTTGAAAATAAATGGTCCACGTACCTCTATAAAATTACTAAGGTGTTCATTGGTATCCTCATGAGCTAGGCCCCCAAAGTTCTCTTTTAGTTCGACCTATTGTAGCATTGTTCTGGTTATGTGAAAAACAGCCCTCCTGGCTGTGGGAAGTATCCGGATGGCTCCCGTGGTTTTAACAATATTCATATGCATATCATTCAAATTACCCATGTTGTCATTTTGACAATAGTGACTATATTTTTCACTACCATTTTCACTCATTGTATAAGACCTGCAAATTAACCAACAACAACACAAAACAAAAATCTACTACAACTAAACGAATTTCCAAACTAATTTCTCAAATGGAATTCTCAATCACCATTCGCCGGCAGCGGCCCCATATTTAATAACACTCAAATGTCCTCCTTAAAACCAATTAAAAGGGACAGAAGTCGTAGTCAATAAAAACCCAATGAAGAGTTTAGGTCAAATCCAATAGGGAATGGTATATCGTAGAGAATTCTTATCAAGAAATTTGAATTGTAAAATTGCTCATTTTTAATAGTAAGAACAAGTGGGTGGGATTTTCCAGCAATTTAATAAAAATATTTGGTTATCAATTGTCACAATTAAACTAAAATTTATGAGAACTTAAGAGTGAACAAACGAATCTAGGGGTGCGGGAATTGGAAATCGATGTCACATAAGGGTAATTGTGCTACTTTATTGTGATGAACATTCATGAATAGGCTTGGTCATCTTCAATAATGCTGATCATATTTCAATATCAAAGCATCTATGCATAGAATTTAGCCTCATCTATATGCCAATCTAAACAACACAATACCTTACTCTATTCTCTCTTTCGATACAAAAATTGGGCAAATAGATTCGACCCATAACCTCTATTTTCAAGAAAGTTACATACATCAAACCTAAATTGCTAATATTGGACTAATTACCCACTCTAATCAATCTCTTTTAAGCATCGACCAGCAATCAGAAGCAGTAATTAAGTTTGCAACCTTGACCCATAGAGTAACCCCATGCTAATTATCCCAAATTCATATATGAATAGCAACAAACAGAGCATAACACGATACCCACTACATTAAATCGACACCTAACCCCATAATTGCCCCCCTATATCTTGGAGCTTTAGCCACCCATTGCAGAAAGCAAAGAAAATATACCTTCCATGAAAGAAACAATGGGTAAGATGAAATTAAGCAATTGAAAGCAAACCCACTTTGCATTCAATTTCAATTTGTTAAATTCAAGAACAAAGTTGAAAAACCCCAAAAGGTAGAAAGTATTCTTCACAAAGGCCAAGTGTTTTCTCTCAAAACTTAAGATATTTCTCATTCTTTCTAATCTCCAGAACTCTCTTGTTTTCTCTCTCTTTTGGGCTATTTATAGTTTCCTAAATTTTGGCACAAAAACTCGATGTGCGTCTTATTCGGTGACATTAGTCGAGCTCGCCGAGCTCATTTGGTGAATCACCTCTTGTGCTTCAGCTCACCTTCTCATGCTCTAGGCTTCAGGTGTTTAAACCTCAATCGGCGAACTCATTTGAGTTTGCCTTTCATATTCGATGAATTGTCGAGTACCACCTTGGTTGCCTTTTGAGCATTCAATTTTTCTCCCAGCACTACCATTTTCAGCGACGATCAGCAATGTCACTGTTCTGAGTCGGCGCATCGCCTTCTCTTTTGGATTTCGCCCTCCTGTTTCGATAGACACAAGTGTTGTGCACTGTCATTTTGGGTGAGATCATCCTCACTAGGCGATTTGCCTTTTTCGTTTGGCTATAAAAAATGTATAGTTTGCACTTCTTTTTGCATTTTTGGTCATTCTTTCAATCATCAATAGTTGCCTTGTCCATTGGCCTTCATAGATGCAAATCATCAATATATCATGAGAATAGAACACATTTAGGCATTAAGGACACTAATTATTGAGCTAAATAGACCTCAAATAAGTACAAATCTACCAATCATCAATAATATCATTCACAAAATTAAGAACAAAAAAATTTAAAATGCCATTAGGACCCAAACATTTCCCTTCAAGTTACCCACATCCTTCCGCTGCTGAATCCAAACTCTAATTTATTCCACCCTCAATCATATCATAACTTAAACCCTCTATCACATACATCGTTACCAACTCTTCTACTCCGTTTACTATTTTATTCTAGTTCTCATGCCAACTCCCTTCCTTATGACGCTCCATTGGTATGAAAAATTAACAAATAACACAACTTAGCGAGCAGATATATACATTTATAAGCACAATTATAAAATTGTCCAAACTCCCAGACCTCACCCCTACTTAGCATTCTCTAACAATCACATCTCATTCATTATACCATTCCAGTACTTGAACCACCAGGACTCCCTAATTATCATTTACCCAATTTAACATGCCATTCCGGTTTGTACAAGAGTCACCCTAAAATTTCAATATCCAACCTGGCCACTTAAGGACCAACAGGTTATACCTAAGACACAATAATTTCTCCTGGTCCTCTCATGGACCAACCTAATACCATCTTATCACAAAGAAGTATACCATATTCTCTCATGGAACCCACACACAAATATTTAGCGTACCGGTGTGGTATCTAATCCAATAATAGTACATACCGATGTGGTACCTGATCCAATCATAATATATATACCGTCATGGTACTCAATTTAATAATAATATATATCATGACATGGTACTCGATCCAATAATAGTATATGTACGGTGTGGTATCCGATTTAATAATAGTAATAATATATATAATGGTGTGGTATCCGATCTAATAATAATATATGTACCGACGTGGTACCTGATTCAACATCAACACATAACACAACCACAATGAACAGTAACACACGTGTAGGTTCAAGTAATGCTTTTATTGCATGCTATTGATAAAATCTTTCATTTACAATCATGATATTCCTTCTTCCCTAAACCTATATCAGGTATGCACTACTACAAATAGTTGACAAGCACATACAATATAATTGGGAAACAATCAACCATTCCCTTCCCGAGAGAATCCCTTTCCAACTATTTCCTCATCACAATCTGATTACCCACAACGTCCTTCCAAAGATAACACGTATAAAATATCATAATACCAACAATAACCAATCAAGTTCATCATTAGCCTAAACCAAATCTAACTACACATTCAACAATTTACACTCCAATCCGAAGGCCTATACATGAAATATCCTGAAAATCTATAAGGTATTAGATGAATAAAAATACGTTTAACTACTCAGTTAAGAAAGTCAAGCCTACCTGAATTTCAAGCACTTACCAAAGAACGTGGAATTCAGGCTTCTGGATCTGTTTGGGAGAATCCTAATGGTCGTAGACTATAAATCATTTGGGTTTTACCCTTTTTATTCTCCCATCCATTGTTTTCGAGCTTAGAGTGGCTTGGGGAAATGTTGGAGTAACGCTTATCTATTTTATCCTTGAAAGTGGGAGGAAAAATAAAAGACATTGTTTTAATTAGGGTCTGATTCTGCAATCCCTGATATAGCGCAAAGCAGGTGCTATTGTTGTCCCACCATAGTAGGAGGCTTTCCACTATGACAGGTTGACGTCATCCTGGATCAATTCAAATTTACATAATTCCATCGTGTGCCCCAAGGTTTACTTTGACACCGTATTTTAGGAATTATTGAGACTCCGCATGAGGTGAATTTATATAACAATGAATCAGGTTATTATAATAGATAAAAATTTATCCATTGTTTATCCCTGAATGATAGTTAGTGTGGAGTGTGGAGTGTGGAGAAAAGGGCAAATCGATCACAAAAGATTACTGCCAAAATAGACAATGATGAGGACAAATTTCAACTCTACGTGAACCACCTAACTTACAATGCCTTACGTACTTAGGAACACTAAGACAAGAGAAATTTGAATGCACTATGTCACAACAAAATTTTCTTCCTACCCACTGAGCTAGACCCTAGTATAGCGGCTTTGTGCGGATCATAATTGAATATAAGGGGAAGGCAATGGGTTTCACTCCCATTTCTCTCTTTCACTTCCCCAACTCTTTCAAAATCTGTCAGATCACTTTATCCCGAACATCGAAATCAATGTAACAATCACAGTCTCTACTTGTATGACTTTATTATGTACTTAACAACTATTGCATGCTAGAAATTTGTAAAGTAGAATAGAGTTTTGGGTTGAATATTGAAATTTTGCACTTGTTTTGTTGAAATTGTTGGTGCATGGGGCTTTCCCTTACATTTACAACTCCACTACAGTGTTCTGGGCATAAGGATTATGAAAAATAGGGCTGAAAATGGGTCCGAAATGATGGGAGAAATTGAAGGTTATTCTTGGGTAGAAACTTAGATTTGGGGATGATTTAGGAGTTAAAATGCGTGAATTCTTGCATATTTTATAGTAGGGTACCATTAGAAATTCTTATATGTAAGACAATTGATAAAACATGATTTTAGAACCAAGGGGCACCATTGACGCACTTCTTGGAGGTTGGGGACGATGAAGGTCGGTATAGCAGAAAATTCTAGCTATAGCAAATCCGCTACATTGGTAGGCTGTTAGGTAGTAGCCCTCTCTTTCTAGCGAAAAAGTGGATGTTTCTTCCAGAAGCTTATTTTAGGAGATTTAAATGGTTCTAACTCGATACTCATGTATTTTGCAGATTCATAATGGCTGCCAATCAAGAACAAACACATCCTTACATTAAGTTCCCCAAAGAAGCTAGCCGGGAGAGGGTCATGGACTATCATATTATGGGCTTCTATTTCGAGAGGGCCTTCCATATGTGGAAGGTAGAGAAGAAAGCACCAATTTTTTATAATTAGAGTTAGGAATTTGGCGGGGGTCCATTAGTCGAGGCCCCTCGAGATGCCTTATAAGGTTGGGTAAGGGAATTCTACACCATACTCCTGATGGTCCTTTGGGATTCCCCCAGCCTACTCTTTGCATTCGAGGGGTTCAGGTTTGTGTGGATGTTCAAATAGAATGAGGTTATGGGGTGCCAGAAATTCCCAATGACGGGTTTGATGCCAAAATGAAGCGATGGATATGAGGTGGCTACGAGATTCACTAGTGGACGAAGAGTACCGGCGTAAGGTATGTCGTCCCACTACCGAGGGCATTACCGGTGCTTATTTTCCTACTAGGGCACAAAGGTTGTTGTCAATAGTAGTTCGGATGATTCATTCGTCAGGTAAGTTTCCTAATGTGACTTATCATTGAGCTCTAGTGGTTGCCTGCATTATCAGAGGGACTTAGATGAATTTGGGGGCATAAATATTGTCTGAATGTAAGGACTTTTACAGAGGCAACAAGAAGGGTTGTTCCTTCCTGGGTTGGTGTCCGCGCTTTGTAGACAAGTTGGGGTACCAAAAGATGATACATACCAAACATCAGATTTTGACGCCCCATTCAACCCACTGTTGGTGAGGAAGTTGCCCGCTCTAGAGTGGAAGAAGAGGAGAGTAGATGAGGTGGGGAGCAATCGTGTCACAGCAGGTTTAGGCAAGGAGGAGGATGAAGATGTTGATGATAATGTCTCTCCTTCCCGGTCCCAACACCCTATTTCTGGCGACTACGTGTAGGCAGACCTAGATACTGTCCGGAGAGCTATAGAAGGTGCCACTACCGGATCCATAATCCCACCCTCCACTATCGAGGATATTGAGATGCTATGCAGGTAGCTGAAATGGAAGAGGAGTAAGAACCAGAAAAGGGACCACCTAGTGTCTGGGATATGGAAAGACCTCAAGGTCATCTTTACCCGCATCGCTCCCTAGTAGGAGCTTCCTACCCTTACTCGAAGAACTTTCGAGAGTTTCCTTTCCTGGGCAAGGCATGGAGAGGTGAGCGGTCCCCGAAAGATCTCTCGTATGATTAGGACACTTACCCTCCCTTTGGATATGTTAAACTTACTTTGGTTTTTCCCCATTTGGGCATAAAGACATCTTTCCCGCTTTCCTTTATATTTTTTAACACATGGATGCTTGTTTTTAACTATTACATCACCAATATAATATGCTAAGGTTATTTTGGATGTATCTCAATTGTTTTTGCATTGACATGAACTGAAACTAACAGTTTTAGATGTCCAGGAAGAAAGGACAAAAATAGAGGAAAATAGAGTCCAGATTCTACCGTGCTGCTGCCCGCTATAGCAACTAGAACGCCTTTATAGTGGGAGCGTTGTAGCACTCATTCCCACTATGATGGCCTCAATGGGGTAAGTCTAGAAATTTTGAAATTTAACAAGGTTTCCCATTCCCATACCAATTCTTGGAACACAACCGAACTCATTTAAACACTCCCAAGATCGTTCCTAGACACACGTTTCACAGACATTCAGATCATAAATCCAAACACAAACCCCAAGGTCATAAAAATCAATATCAGACTTAAGTCGAATCAGTAAACTTAAGTCGAATCACTGTTTTTGTCATCTATATAACTGAAATCGGTTCCCTATTCTTGTTTGAAATTTTTACATGTACATGTAACAAAGAGTGCAATGTTATGAGATTAAAGGTTGAGTTGAGGAGTTTGCTCTTTGTTTGAGCTTAGCTACCACAGTTACGATTTGGTTAATAAATCAGTCCCATGTGAATAAAAAGCAATGTGGTTCTGCCTAAGGAATGTTGTTAATGTTAAAATAAAAAGAAAACGTATTAACAGACCTAGTGGTTTAATGATTTATGTACTGATTTGGTATGCTTGTGTTATAAGTTCAACCTATCCTTGTACATTTGTAGTCTTCATTATTTAACTGAGAGTAAATAGTAAAATCCCTGTTTATTTTCTGCCTAATGTAGAATAGTATTTTCTTGCTTAATATAGACCTACGAGCTTTTCGGACGTGAGCTACCTGTTAGAATCCCTTTATCAATAAGAATATTCAAGCCTATCTCGCTATGATCCTCGCTGAAACTTTGTGCGCTTTCAACTCGATGTAGGATAATATATGGGATGGATGATAGTTTATCTATGTTTATTACTCGCTGTTACAAACTGTTCTTTTCCTGAAACCAATATGAGAAAATCTTTATAAAACTGAATTTGTGAACCTCTAAGGAAAAGTCGCTGATGTATGTAAAGCTTGAATCAATTGACATTCATAAATGAGAAAATATTTTTTCTTGTGAAATGCATCATCGGATTTGTTTAAATACTCTTGTTTTTTTTTTTGATAACTAGATGCTGAAGGTTTGAATCAGTAAGTTTTTCTGAAGGTTTCTACTATTCCCCGAACTTGAATGCAACCTTTCGTTTCGGTTGACTCTAAATGCCGCGTTTTGGGTTACACTTTAAAATGTAAATCTCATGTTTAAGTCTTCACATTTTTAGTGCCTGTAAAGTGGATGCTATCTCCCTTGTCTCTAAATTCTAGAATCTCGACTAGGTTATTCACATTTTTTGTTTGCCCTGTAGCATGTTACCTTTTGTTATCGTTTTGCTTTGAATCTATCAGATTGTTCTTAATATAAATTAAATCCTAAATAACTAAGTCGTCTGCTCGACTCTCTGCCCCTGTTTGTTTTGGGACTTCTAATGTTAAGAATAAAGGAATGAATTTTATTTCTTGCTCAACACATGTGAAATAGCTCATTACCAGTAGCTTTTCTTTGCCTATTTGGTGTATTTTTCAGTTAGTATTGGCTTTGTTTCGTTGTCCAGCAAGACTCTTCACGGCAATTTTCTTAGACATTAATGATGAGCATGTCTAAGTTATGCAAGTTACAGACTGTTTAAGTAGCTGAATATAGGCTAGAACATGAACAAAATTTATGAATGTGATTGCCTCTTTCTCTGTTTTGGGTTAAAGTGCACCATTTACTTTGCTGAATTTTTTCAGATTTTAGTTTGTATATAGCTGCTGCTTTACCTTGTGAATTAGATAGACTAAGTCTACTTTAGCTCTACTTAATAGCCGATAGAAGTATTTATAGAAGTCACTCTTTACTCCTTGGAAACTAGGTATGAATATTAGTTGTGTTCTCTTCAGAAACTATGTTTTATGTTGTTTGTTTCCTTTGTTAGACTCAGAAAGAATAAACAGATGTATTCCTATGCTCCAACAGGCAATTATAGACATACTTAAAGATCACTTCATGGTGTAGAAAATGCATTTAACAATTACATACTCCAAATCTAACTTACGAAAAGCGGCTGATCTGAAAAAATATCATATCTATTAGAATGTGATTGCTGGTACAAGTTAACTCAAATCTGGGTTTACAGATGACTATGTGAAATTCATTTTTGATTTGCTTCTCATAAGTTTGAAGCTCATTTGTTAACTTTTCTTTTCTTATTTTTTGTACATGTACACTTGGGAGTGCATTTGGAGTTGTGATACGACTCCATTCATCTGTCCAAATTAGATTTGTTCTCGCCTACGTTATCACTTGTGTCTAGCAGCCTTCATCGCGTCAATAGTGTCCAGCGCTTCTTTCTCACTCCAAAATTTCCACGTTCTTTATATCATATATGTGTTGTTATCTTTTGACTAACATTTTACACATAAGTATTTTGCCTATAGTTACGCTTGCTTCTATTTGTCTGTGTTTTTATGAACCGACTAAGGACACTAGTAAAGTATAGTCGTTCACCCCCACATCCCTTTAGGTATTGGGTTTATTATAGTTATTTAGTTTAGAATGACATTTTTCAACTAAATTTTATTTGTTACTTGACATATTTTGGTGGTTATGAAAACATATCTTTTAAAGAAGTTCACACGGGAATAATATCTTCAACTATTGTGAATTTATTTTCAGATTTTTCTCTTTATAAACAAGTATTTAAAGTACAAGTTTTAGCAACTTAAAATTTGATATTTTGGGTCTCAAAAGTGCAGATTTTGGTGGTTCAAAGTGCAGATTTCAAGGTTAAATATATCACCTTTCTTGAGAGTTTAAGAGTGGTATACTGAGTCCCAAAAATGCAGCGTTTTGAGATAAAAAAGTGCAGTGTTTTGAGCCCAAAAAGTATAGCGTTTTGAGCTCAAAAGAATGCCGAATTTGATCTCAAAATGTGCATGATTTGAGCACAAAAATGCAGATTTTTAGCTTAAAAAACTGCACCTTTAACAAGCTAACAAAGCAGATTTTTTTTAAGTTTAAAAAATTATTTTGCTTAAAAAATTATTTTGCATAACTTAAAGTATAGTTTTCTTTGAACTAACTGTTATTCTTCGAGATTTTAAAAGTATAATAGTTTGGGGTCCAAAGGTGCTTTAAACATTACTTTCGAAAGGAAGAAGAACATCATTTTAAAAACTGAAAATGGATGTTATAAGTTGTGCTAGAATTGTTATCCCGTTTTTCTAGTCTTTGAATGATTATATTAAGGGATAGGAAAACTCATCATTTAAAACTCCCAAATAAATTTGAAACTAGCTTAGAGGCTAAAGCAATTACCTTTTAGAAATATTTTTAAGGCTAATATATTTACCTTTAGAAATACTCTTTTTTTAAGAAAAACAAGTAAGAAAGTAGGCTCATATATCTAACAAAATAAATATAACTATAGAATAAGTCCCAATAATTAGGCCCACTTTATATTCTTTTGACATCACCCCTTTATGAAAAATATATTTGTTATTGTCATCGAATATTACTAAAACATTTTAATTTCTTAACATGCTATTTCAAGATTTTAGATATGCTAACAGGTTCGAAATACAAGGTACATACATATATATGTCATACGCAAAAAGGTACAAATCCTATATTTTTTTAGTTTTCTCTATACGTAACTCATTATTTTGTTATACTTCATATTATTTTTTCTCATATCTACTATCTCTTTTACTAATATTATTTATTTATTTTATAATTTATAAATTCCTACACTTAAATATACATATTACTTTACTACATATAATCTATCGTCAATTTGCCTATACGTGTAAAGAAATAATAAGTATTCATATGTTTTAAACAACTTACATGTATATACTACACTTTATAATAAACATATTTAAGATCACAATCTTTTATATAATATTTGAATATTTAGTATCATAATTATTTATTTCATTTAACCTCATTTTTCACACATACTACTATACATTTAAACTCGACTATAATTTTATTTTTTACGTCTTAATTCTATATATAAATAAACGACAAATTTTCATATCCTTTAAACTCAACATTTATTATGGATACATTTATATAAGACACATATATATTTTTCAACATATAAAATTATCATACACTTTAGTACATTTATTTATTTACCGTATGATAAACATACTACTATTAATTTTATAGACATATATACATCGTACCTTGTATTTTACTCTTTTTTTAAAATGATAAAATTTACTTACCATTGATTTTTTAAAGAAAAAAATAAATAAACAAGTTTTCCTAATCATATTTTCCTAAATTAAGTTTAAGGACTATCTTCAAATAGGCTCTGAGGGATGCTTAATACCTTCCCCTCGAGTAACCAAAACCCTTACTCAGAATCTCACTGGTTTCGCAAATCCAAACAGAGTGTACATTTACATATTTAAAAAATGGTTTTCCTAATATTTTTCCTTAAAATTTAGGTGGCGACTCTAAAACATGAACAATATTTTTCAAAATTCGAATATCAGTCATATTATGTTGTGAACTGTTTCGGCTGGTTCAAAATAGGAGTGCGACAATTCTTTCCTAATCCATTATCTTTCGGTGAATGCACCAAAAATCAGGTAACTTCTACATGTCTATACAGAGCAAGAATAGTGCACAAACACGTACACTCACACATGACTTAGTATGCACTGTCAACTTCTGATTGGTAAGTTTTATACTTATCGCAATACACAGTTGTTTCATTCATACTCAATATATGTCACAGAAAGATCCTAAACAATCAATAACATTACTCTCAACACATTTAAATTCAAACCTCTTAGGTGTTACAAATATTTTGTACATGACTGACTCAATAGATTGACTCGATACAACACAGTTATATACAATGATAATCCAAAACATGTATGTTCTACTAGATAACACCTAAGAGAAAATAAACAAAACAATAAAAACTCTTCGGTGATGGTGCACCCCCTCAAATATTTTGCATTATCCCTAATGCATCAAAATCATAATAAGAGCTCGTAGGGTAGGGCTTACCGGTGACTTGCTTGGCGTCATAGTGTGGTGTTGTAACAATCCTAATTGTAGAGGTCAACTTAGCTGGTGGATCACTAGAGGAAGCCCTAGCTACACACACTCATAAATCTTCCTCAAACATATACTGCCACATAAACTCTGCATTTCTCTCTTGCTCGAAGTCTCTATCTTTATGTCATCTCTTATGATACCTCTTTTGTTATATAGATGCCTAAGTGACTTCCTCCTTAGCTACATCAATCACATATACAACACTAATATCTCTTGGTTTTTCATTGACTGGCATACATTGAATTTCACGTTACCATTGTTCAACCTAAATTTGAGCTCACCAGTTTCCAAGTCTACTGGTTCTCTGCTTGTGGCAAAAAGTAGTCACCCTACAATTACGGGAACCTCAAAAGCTACATCAAAATCCAAGATTACAAAATCAGTAGGGAAGATGAAGTTCTTCACTTTTATTAGCACATCCTAATGAATTCCCATGGGCCTTTTAACTGACCTATCAACCATCAATAATCTCATCGTAGTTGGTTTGAGGGCTCCCAAGCCCAACTGCTTGTAAATGGCTAGTGGCATGAGGTTTATCCTACCCCCTGTTCACAAAATGCTCTAGCAAAGTAAATTGCAGCAATTGTTCAAGGGATAAGGAATGCACCCGAGTATTCTTTCTTTTGGACCAGATACCTTGTAGCAATAACACTATAATGATGCAAGTTGTCTGCTGGCTCAAAACTAAAGGTCCTTTTCTTGTGACCAATTCCTCATGAATTGTGCATAACCTTGCATTTTATCCAAAGCATCCACAAAAGGGATATTCACTAAAAGTTGGCAAAGCATAGATATGAATTTTAAAAAAAAATACCATCTTCAGTTTTCTTTTTTACCATTTGTGGAAATAGAGGTGGTGGCCTGATATACCGTGAGTTTACGGTATTTCTAATACATTTCACTTACAAGTTGTGTGTGTCTAGGGCCATTTTTTATTGGTTTTTATGTGTTTGTATCATATTTTGCAGGAAAGATGTTCAAGTACAGAAGTAAATAGACAGTTGAAAGAAATGCAGAAAAGGGCATCTACGGAGGTTATCTACGGACCGTAGGTCCATTGACGCTCCATATATGGTGGTCGTAGATCAGCAGGCAAGGCTTGGTAGGCAAATTAGAGAAATCTGACCAAGTGTAGAACGACGGTGACCATTGAAGGTCCGTAGATTGATCTACAGACCGTACTGTTGATCCGTAGATTGATACTGCGAGGGTTCCAGTACATGATTTTTGAAGATTCTAAGTGTGGAGCTACGGAGAGGGATTGACGGATTGTAGATCGATCTACGGTCCGTACTGTATTTCCATCGTTTGCTTCAGAGAAGCTGATTTTTGTAAGCTGAAATATTTTCTAAATCCTGGCTGACGGAAGGGACTCACGGACCGTAGATCCATTGACGGTCCGTGAGTCAGGATCGTGGAATGAAGACGCGTGCCTGAACAAACTTTCCTTATTTTGTTTTCCTTTTTATTTAGGACTTATTTTCTATAAATAGTGCATGTAAACCTCGTTTTTAGGGTTGAATTTTATTACTTTTATTCTAGTTCTTGACTCGGGAGATTAACTTGCAACTTTAGCAATTATTAATTTCCTAAGATAGTTTTGAAAATTTTGGAGTTGCAATTTAAGTTGAATTTCTGAGTTTATTCTTCTTCTTACGTAAATTCATAATTCTTTCATCTAAAACAATGAATTGTGTTCATATGATTATGTGTAACTAAACTCCACAACTAGGGTTGTGGGAACCATGAGCGATTAACAAAGTATGAATAGTAAATAAGCAATTCTTGAATAGTGTGGTGCATGCATTGATAATTCTTTCATTTAAAAGCCTTTTTAGCGGTTGTAAATGTTAGAACTCACCTTGTTGCTACTTGCCATAGCAACAAAGTAATCAACAAGAAAAGAATTATCAATATAGATTTAGTGTGATACTATCTAATAGGCTAGTGTTGATTGGTGCGAAGTAATAACTAAGCCAAACATCGATGTGATGTCTAATATGAGGTAAAGGTAAGGGTTAGTAAATTATACACACGTAGCC
>JAJOOH010012481.1:0-14008 GCA_029582605.1 Solanum gracilifrons
TCCATTTTTAAAAAAAAATACAACAAAAATAGCCACACACACCCCCCCCACCCCCCCCCCCCCAAAAAAAAACCAAAAGAAAACAAAGATGTTTTTCTAAATTTTCAATTCGATCATAGTTTAGAGAATACATTATACCCTTTAATCAATAATTTACAAGTGTCGACTAAGATTTAAACAAAATCCAATAAGTGACTACCTAATGTCATTTTCACTTATAAGATTTAAGATAATGATATTATTTATACAATGTTAAAGTCATAAAAAATAGTGTTAAAGTTCTTTACCCTTTTTATTTTATTTTATGTCCCTTTTATAAAAAAAATTCTTCTATACAGAGATCTTCATTTTCATATATAAAATATCTAAAAAAAATTAAATTATTTTCTTCTATTTATAGTGTAAGAGGACAAAAAAATTGTTTTTTTTGATTCATATTGAACTATCTAATGAGTACTATCAATATAATGTTGATACTATATATTTATACCATATCCAACATGAGATAACTTATACGAGGATTAGTGTATGCGACTAGATTTGGCTACTGAAAAATAGCAATTAAGAAAGGAAATATATATAGAGATAAACAATGATATTTATATTTCAATCATTTATGTGAATATCACAATCTTTATAAAAATATAATTAGAAAGATGTAATCTTATGATTTTTCTCTTCACGATCATCAATTCAAGAGCTTTGCCTTGTTCTTGAATCGATAAAATACTTGTTGAAACTTCACCACGAATGCGAAGTTATGCTTTGATCACAATTGCAGAGATATGGGAACTTACTCACCACTGAAGAGTAGAGCTTTTCTATATATTTTTCTTCTGGTTGTTCTTGCTGTCTTTCTTTCTAGTCTTATGAAGATCCCTTTATATAGGCGTGAGCTAGAGTTTTGGGGGTATTTTGGTCTCCAAGTAATTTTAGAGGATCTTTGGCTTGAAGAGCATGAGTTGGGCTCGTCTAGTCAACTTAACAGATTGACCTAAATATAATTTAGACTTTAATTATTTAAGTCATATAATTTTAACTTAAAATATTAAGAGTAAATTTTAGGAATAACAAACATAAAAATCATATTAGCACTCTATAACTACAGTTTGATTTGTATAAATCACAGTGATTTGTATAAATCGCGATGATTTGTATAAATCGCGCATTTGTGTCTATGAACATTGCGTTTGTATATGTTTATGTTCTTTGTGTTAAGCTAGAGTGGCGAGCGAAATTAGGAGAGAGAGGAGAGAAGCAAGTGAGAGAGGGAAGAAAGTGGAGAGAGGTGAATTGTATATGTATATCAGTTAGATAATTGTATGTATGTAACTATTATGTATATGTATCAATGATTGTGTTTGTATATCTGCATAAAATTTGAATTTGTATACAATTGAATCGAGTTAAAACATTTGTATTTGTATATCAAATATCTCTCTCGCTTTTTACAAATATAAGTTGTACGTTGTACATTGTAATTGTATAATTTGTGTTTGTATAAAGCAAGAGAGAGAGAGAGGGGTAACAAAAAAGAACTGGCAGGAGAAGATTTGTATCAACATAATTATAAGTGTATAAGACGGAGAGATATGTATTTGTATATACAGTCTATCTCGCTTTATACAAACACAAACACAATTTATTCATTTGTGTTTGTATACAAGTGAGAGAGGCGAGGGAGAGAATTGAGAGTGGCGGGCGAGTTTCAGGGAAAAGAGGCGAGAATGGCAATGTGTTTGCTACGAATTAGAATTACATGAAATTGTAGCTGTAACATTTATTTTTAATTAATAGTTTGTTATAATGCACAATTTTTTTAAATATTAACCATTGTTATTAACTAATAACTTGACTTGGTCAATATATCATGAATTTAAGGATTAACCCAAAATTTAATATGAATTTATCAATAAAATATCAGTCGATTAGATTTACAAATACAAAGCACCTAAAAAAAAAGGACTTCCATCGCATATTTTTTTTTTGTATCTTGTTCACTTTTAAAATAAGGGCAAAATTATAAACTTCTTATTATACACCGAGTATTCTATTTATAATGCAATGAAGCAATTTTTATTTGTTAAATAGATCAATAGTGATTGCTCATTGTATTCCAATCTTTGCACTACTGCATTATTTTTTCCTTGAAGAAAATGACAAGATCAATAGTGATTGCTCATTAGTCATTGTCAATCAATTATAATTATTTTGGTGCAGTTAAGAGTTGCCCTTTATACTTGATTTTTTATCTATACTAGACTTCAACTTGATTTTGATAGAAATACTTTTTCTTAGTGTGTGTCAATGTAGTTTTGTCCAATAATTAATGTCAACGTTTGCTTTTAGAGAGTCAACTATATCTAACAAAATTATTCTCTTATCTTAATTTGTGATGAACCACTTGTGAATATCTACATCATACTGCAATTATTTAGTCAATAGCTTACTGAATATATAAATAATTAATTGATTGCCACTGAAATGTGAACACACGTCCCTTTTATTTTATTTTTATTTCCACTAGATATTTAATATTTACATTGAAACTCGACTAGTTATGGTTTATATAGCATATGATTCATTTGGAGGAACCTCTCTCTATGCAAGATTTTTCTATACCCAAACTTGAAATCAAGACCTCTAAATAAAATAAAAGCAGTTTCATTCACTACATCACATCAAACAACAACATGTCCCTAACATAACCTTATTTCTATCATGTATACATCTAAAAAGTTCCACATAACATGATTTTTCAAAGAAGCAAAACCTTATCCAACTTTGTTAATTCTCAACAAATTGTTAGATGACACCGTTGTCCAAATTGAAGAACTCTAGATTATGGTTAACATGACTAGTTTTAGTTTAGATATTAATTTATCTCGAGACTCAACCTGCTTTCAACTATCAAAATTTATAAATGGCCCATCGATCGTTTGATGTATATGTAGAATTCAAGTCAGTCAAAAGTTTTCATGGAAGCAAGCCTTGGTATCGTCAATTAAAAGACATAAAAGCTTTTGATGGGAAAAATCACCCGCTGGGACTCAGAAGTGGGGAGCTTGCAATAAGGACCCTTATGGAAGGGAAGGGGAAAACGTTTAATTTTGATAGATTGATAATGCCGTTAATTTGTCTCTATATCAAATTGAAGGGTGCATAATCTTTTGTAATAGAAAAGCACTTTATTTTTTCCCCTTTATATATTTGGTAAACAATCTCATAATTTTAGTAGAATATAATAAAAGTAGATTGAAGAGTCCAACTTACCTTCAACTACTTGGAGAGTTACCTGTTAGATTAGGTTTAAATTGTATTTGCTTCGTAGGCATTATTAAAGTAGAAAACCAAAAAAAAATAACGAACCCTAGCAGCATTCCATGTTATACAATGGATAGCCGCTCAAAAATCCGCAATTTGCCCGAAGATATTGTCTACTCCATCCTGTGAAATCTCTTTCACGATTCAAAAATTGCTGCAAATCATGGCATTGTTGTATCGATGACCCTGACTTCATCAAGTCCCATCTACATAAATCATCTATTGATATTAATCGTCAAAAAATTATCTTTGTTAATCTTTATCCTCAAAGAAGAGCACACCAATTTAAAATCGTGTCAACGGAAGCATCAATTAGAGCTGATTCAAAAGTTGTGTTCCTGAACGAGCCCAATATCCCAGGATTCTTTAGTAACTATTTTGATTTACGAGTGTTTTCATGCAGTGGATTGGTCTTTATGACGGCACAATATCCTGGCATTAGTATGACGTTATGGAATCCTGCCGTTGGAAAATACATACACACTCATTCCAAATTCACTTCTCATGAGTCAAAAGAAAAATCCTTTTTGGGTATTTGGTTTTGCCAATGATTTTGTGGCCGAAGATTACAAGGTTATATGTGTACATCAGTACTTGATAAACATGCATCCACGCTACATTGCTGAAGTATACTCAGTTAAAAATCAATGTTGGAGAATAATTCACAATATTTTTCCTGTCCCCAATGATTTATCGTACATATACAATGGTCAAGTTTCATTAAATGGTGTCATTCACAGAATGTCATACAACGGAGAGGAATACAAGATTATATCTTTCATCTTGCAGATGAAAAATTTATGGTAACGCCAATGCCAAGTACATGTGGGAAATATCCGGAATTACATGCATGGGAGGATCGCGTCTGTGTTTTCACAACCGTTGACAAGGAAATTTTGGTTTGGTCGTTGGAGAAAGATAGGAAAACGACCTGGAACTACATCAACAAGTTTCCTACTTTATTCTCACTCATTGAAACGCCTAGTTTGGCAGTAGGTAACTTCAGAGGCGTATTCAGGATTTTGAGATAATGGGTGCACTGCTATAAAAAGGTTGATCTATGATATAAATTTGATCGGTTTGACATTTAGAAAGAAAATTAAAACAAGATAAATATAAAATTCAAATTTCTAACCTCGCGGAGAGAGGTGCACCCAATCATAATCACATTATGTGATATTTCAAGTATGGGTTCACACATTTATATTTCAATATTTTTTCTAAAATATAACACTACTATATATGGTCTCGGGAGGGGACCATGGATTCACGTGAACCCGGTGACCCCCCTTAGATACGCCTCTGGGTAACTTCATATGTATTAAGGAGAATGGGAATACACTATGGAGAAGGCATGAGAATTCTTTTATTGAGTATGACCTGCGTAAAAATGAATATACTGAATTTAAGCCGCCTACACAAGTTCCAAATTTTATTAGTGTAAATAAGGCTTTGTATGTGGAAAGTTTAGTTTCCTTGAAGATTTCGTGGGATTGACAAATTCCAACTATAGAATTTCTAGTTTCAAATGTATATATAGCAATTTCTAGTAGTATTTATTGAAGAATATTGCTTTACATCCATATTGCCATTGTTTTGTTTCTGTTGGAGTAGCTTATATAATTTGTGTTCGGTTAGATTGAGAAAGATTTTGATAATTGACAAATAAGGGAACAGAGAAAGGAGCTTGCGCCGATGTGTTCCTTTCAGACCGAATCCGACTAGGATAAGGAGAATGTCAATCACGCGAATTGAAATTAGAAGTTATAAAGCGGCGGAGAAATTGCTTGCACATAATGAATAACACAGTTAAAATAGGATGTCTAATCCTACAAGAAGTAGGAACAGAGATCCAATTGAAGAAGGAAAGATCCTTGATCTATAAATATAGGGGAAGATTTTTGTCACACCACTTTCCTTTTTTACAATTGTTAAGGATATGACGGTTTTTTTTTAGTCGCCACTTGAAATTGAGTTTTTTAGGTGTTTCAAGTCACCTGATAATTCCTAATTTAAAAGAGAAAAAAAAATTATTTTTAATCTACGAAAATAGAGATTGGGTAAGGAATTCTATTGATCGGAGGGAAGGTGTGAGGCACCCTCAATCATGTTGTTCTAGTATGGTCGCTTTGTTAACTCATTTTTTGCTAAAATAATTTTTGGATAAAAAAGTAAATTTGTGTTAGTTACTAAATTTATTTATTTATAATAAAAAAAAATATTGGCCTAGGAGCGTAACCGCATACAAGACCACTTTTTTAGAAAAAATACACACCAAGGATCATAACCGAACACATGGTGGTATTTAATACATCTATATATATATATTTTAAAAAGATTGATAATTAATGACTCAAAATTTATTTAATAATGAGAAAAAAAAATTAATAAAAAAAATGAACTTGTTGCAACATATAGACATGAAAAAGATTTTTTTTTTTTATTTTTTTTTTGCAAATTGCTAATTAAGGAATTAACGATTTTTTTTTAAAAAAAATAATCAAATAAATATTAAGTATCACTACTTGACGATAACAACAAAAAGAAAAAAAAGTATATATTTAAAAAAAGAAAAAAGAATAATGACTAATCCCCTTTTAAAGCAAGTAGTGATATACTAATTTTTTTATATAATTTCAGAAAATGACCACTTTGGTAAAAATTTTAGTTTTACACAAAATGGTCATATGCTCTTTTGAAAGAAAATTGCAAAAATAGCCAATTTTATCTAATAGTTAAATTACTAACCAAAAGTAGTCGATTTTGTATTTTTGTTTCAATAAGCATTTCACATATTTGTTTAAGAGAAAGAAAAACAGAATTTGTGAAATGATCAAATTTACATTATTTTTTTTGCAAAAACAACCTTTTTTTTTCTTTTCTTAAAATGACCAGAAACTAAAAATAAAAATAAAAGATTTGAGATTGTTGTTTTTTTTTTTTTAGCAAAAGCATGGGTTATGTATCAACTTCATAATGACAAATATAGAATTAACACCTAGTTTAATAATAGAACACAAATATCTATAACAAAAAAACATAATTTAACTAATTCCAATAAAGTTATGTATCACTTCATAATGATAAAGATAGAATTAATACTTAGTTAATAATAGAACACAAATATATAATAATAAGAGAAAAGACATAAAGTCACCACTGAAGTTGTCCCGAATTTCCAAAAAGACACTTTAACTTTGCGGGTGTCCTATTACCCCATTGAACAACTTCAAAATAGTATGTATACCCCTTTTTTCACCCAATACGATTTATACAAAAATATTTGTATGTTACGCACTAATAGTTACTTGCCACGTGTTAAAAATAATTTTTAAATAGTTTTATTTGATTTCTTTGCCTTTCTTTTTTTTTCTTTTTTTCTTTTTCTCTTTCTTCTTCGCCTCAACTATGTTCTTCTGCTATTCCCTTCCCGCTGCAACAAACGTCAAACCCGTTGTGGCGGTGCGGATTTCGCGGCAGCACTATCAATTATTAGTCAAACTACCACCAATTAATTTATTTATGAAAATAAATACCATCAAATAATCAAACTTTAAATACTCAAAATATCACCAAGTCAAATCTGACATATCGAGTTTTTCATAGTTTAACTACTCCCAAATCTCAATCTTGATTTGTAGGAGGAAAAAAATCACTAAACTAATTTTTTTATTTTTTTTTTAAAAAATAGAATAAGAATGAACACAATAACATTAGTTTTAAAAAAAAAAAAAAACCAAAAAGGAAAAAGAGAAAACGAAAAAAAATATGAAGGAAGCCATGGATGCTCAAGAAATATGGGTAAGCTAATGATGGTAGAGAAGATGAGAAAAAAGATTTGAAAAATTAAAAACTATTCCTAATAAAGTTAAAAAAAAAATTAATACATGAGCTTTATATATTTTTTCAAAATAAGTCAAATTGGGAGTGCCACATGGCAATTTTACATTGGTTTGAAGCTGTATCAAGGGTCCTTCACGCGCCCATATTTCGTGACAACACGAGTGGTGTTAAAATTAATCAAAAAGGTATATTTATTGTGGATTTAGATAGTTTCGTGGGGTAATAGGACACTCGCAAAGTTAAGGTGTCTTTTTGAAAATTCGGAACAACTTCAATGGTGACTTTATGTCTTTTCTCTAATAATAACAAAACATAATTTAACTCATTCCAATAAAGTTATGTATCACTTCAAAATGATAAAGATAAAATTAACACCTAGTTTAATAATAAAACACAAATATACAATAACAATGAAACATAATCGCATTAAGTATCATAACATATTTAACTAATTCAAATAAACTAAAACATAATAATTTAATCAAAAATATAAACATGCTTCATTATTTTTTGAAGTTACATTGCAAAATGTAGGAAAGAGATATGCCTAAAGAGATGATAACAAAACAATGATGAAATCAAAACTTAATTGAACTCCCAAAGACCACCAAAGATTAAATATATATATTTTTTCTTTTAGAAGTTATGATTTTTCCTCTTGTTCTTTTTTTTTCTTCCTCTGAAATGAAAGAAGAATGGGTTTAAATAGGTGGTGAATATTAACATCCATTCTTCTTGAAAACTTAAGAACCAATGCATGCATTGGACTCCTTGTCTTCCCAAGGTGCCACCCAAGATGGCCAATAGAATTTTTTTTTTCTTTTTCTTTTTTTCAAGATAATAATTAATTAAAAAGCCTTTTAGATGACCCATTTCTTTTATTCATCAATAATCAATTAAATAATAACTTAATGGGTCATCTGAAAATTTAAAATAGGTCCAAAATACCCTTTTAGATGGCCCATTTCTTTTATTCATTAATTGAATAATAGCTAAATGGGTCATCTGAAAATTTAAAATAGGCCCAAAATGTAGACCCATTTGATCAACACCCAAAATCAAAAGAAAATCAGCCCACTAACACAAAATCTAAACATCTAAACTATTTTGAAGATCAAACACAACAAATAAGGCAGAAAAAAATAAAAATGAAAATAAAAACGAAATTTAAAAAAAAAAAGCAACAACTTCAACAAGATAAAACTTGAAGAACACTAACAAAACAATACAAATCCGGCACCAAAACGACTTATATGATTTTAAAAAAATGTGATAATGACGGATTTGGATAGAGGATGAGAGGGGAAATGATTGACATAAATTTTCGGATGAATGGAGGTCGCCAGAAAACTCCGCCGAAAAAATTGTTGACGGATTTTGGACATAAACTTTACATCAAAGGATAGCCCTTGAAGAGCTCTACACTTTTATGCAAATGATATAAGACGGGGATGACCGAAACTTTGTAAATCTAAAGGAAAAGGTGAAGATTTATGTTTAGTTTTTCTTAGATCTACGGAGTTTTGCTATGGATATGAACGAATGGTTTGCAGATTTGTGTAGAGGAGGGTGAAAAGAAGAAATGGTAAAATTTTGGGGATTTTTCCGGCCAAGGGATGGTGACCGCCGACGGCAGTAGCTACGGTGGCGGTGGCCGGCCGGCGGCAGGTGGAAGCAAAGGGGAGAAGAAAATAAAAATGCAAATAAAAAATTTGATTTTTGGAGTTTTGTATTTTTTGGTAGGGTCAATAAGAGCCCTTGGATCAAAATATCATGGATGGTTGAAATTTAATCTTAACCATTTCTATTGGACCAGGTCAAAATTGATTGGGCCATCAGAATTTGGTCTAAATCAACCCAATTCAATAAAAGAATTGGGTCATTTGGGCAAATTAAAAAAAAAACAATATAAACAAAGACAAACAACCCAAAATACACAACAAAAAGATAAGAAAAGACCTTGCTATATATTGTAGGAGTAAAATAAATACGTCAAAAATTAGGTGTTCACAGCATGCCCCTCTTTGCTTGGAAACATGATGAGTTTTCAAGCGAAGAAAGTGAACGAAGTGGCTAATTTTTTACTGTTTCAAACTCCGTTGAAGTCATTTTGAAAAAGATGACCGAACCTTTCTTTAGAGGTTGCCTACATATCCTTGACTAAAAGGAAATCAGGTCAGTGTAGTTCAAGAAACTTTGATAGCTGAAACTATCAGAAATTGCGGTCAAAAGATTGTTTCGTATTGCTTGTCATCATCTACTGTCTATAATTACAAAAAAAAGAGCTAGAGAACTATGCCTCTCTACATTATAAGAGTTACAAGATCCATACTTGATGTTTTTTCTTAGGGTCTCGTCTTGATCTTTGTTTTGCTCTGTGCGTTGTCTTTGAGATTGATTTTCATGCTTTCTTGACGGCTTATGGATCATTATTAGGTGCATGTTTTAACTTGAGTTGGTGGTTGAAACTCAAGACCACAAAATGAAGAACCATATAAAGGACGTGTTTCTTTTAGGGAAGAAAAAATGAGTATTTTGAACTAGGACGTATAACCTTAGAAAGAAAATGAGAAGTGGGGTGTGTTACCCTGAGAGTCAAATAAGACGTATTGTCTTTATGGATTGTTCTAAGATTGGGTGTATCCCCAAAAATATGAATATGGTTTGTATAACCCATGAATGTTGGTATGTATTGCCCAGGATATGCATATGGTCTGTATTTCCCATGAATAGAGAATTGATGCGTATTGCATGTGAATAAGGACTGGTGCGTATTGCACATGAAAAAAACTAGTGTGCATTGCACATGAATACAATATCGATGTGTATTGCATGAGATTTGGATTTGTACGTCTTGCTTATGAAAGAAAGACTGGTACATTTCGCACGTGAATATAGGACGAGTGCGTATTTGCACGAAATTCAGATTGGTGCGTATTGCACGAAATTCAGACTAGTACGTATTGCACATGAATAAATGATGGTGTGTATTGCATATGAATAAAGGACGTGCGTTTTGCACGAAATTTAGATTGGTGCGTATTGCCCGAAACTCTCGAATTGAGAGGCAAGAAGAGGTGTCTTGGTTCCCTAAAAGAGTAATGGGATCCACAATTCCTTGTGAACATAGTCCCAAACCTTTACCAAGTTGATAACCATATTTGAGCATTGTCGTTGCTACCATTGAAGAGGAAGAAGAGAGACATGGTTGGATAATGGGGTTTCATTCTCTAAAGCGATCGACTGATACAGCCTCAAAAGACTGGTAAACAAGGAAATCACATCCTTATTTTGCCTCAATGTATGGAATAGAGAGATCTCTGTAAATAGGTAGATCATCTTGCCCATGAAGAATGATTTCCTAATGGTTGTGTTCAAACTTAACAACTTGATGCAGAGTTGATGGGACTGCTCGATCCATGTGGATCCATAGCCTTCCCAATAGAAAATTATAAGATGTGTCCATGTCCATTACTTGGAACACAATCATAAAGTCTACCGGTCCAATTGTCATGTTTAACTTGATTTCATCAATGGTATCCTGCCTTGAGCCGTCATAAGCTTGAACAAATACATTGTTGGGGTAAATTCTGTCAGGGTTAATTTTCACGTTTTGCAGCGTAGAGAGAGGACATATGTCTACCCCTGATCCCCATCTATCATGACCCTCTTTACATAGTGCCCTTCACGTTTCACTGTAAGAAGCAAAGCTCTGTTGTGTCCAGCTCCCTCCGTGGGCAACTCATCATCAGTGAAAGTGATGGTCTTCGACTCAAAGATGCGTTCGGCCATTTTCTCTAACTGATTTATCGTGGTCTCATTCGATACATGTGCTTCATTCAAAATCTTATTCAACACACGACGATGCTCTTCTAAGTGCAAGAGTAGAGACAACAATGAAATCTGTGCCGGGGTTTTCTTTAATTGTTCCACAACAGAGTAATTTGGAACTTTAATCTTTTTTAGAAACTCTTTTGCTTCTTCCTCAGTAACTGCTTTCTTCAATGGTACTTGGATGTTTTGAGTCATCTTTTTTTTTCTTAATTCTTCTGGAGAATAACATCTTACAGAGCGTGTCAGCCCTCCTGCTTCATCAACCTCTTCAACAATCTCCTTTCCTCGGTAAACCACAACGATTTTGTTATAGTTCCAAGGGACAGCCTTTGAATCAGTTACCGGAAGCTGTTGGACGGGCTTAACAAAAATAGATCCTTTCAACTTTGCCAAGCAATTTTGGTCATGTTGTGTTAATGAAAAACCCTTTGATACATACAAGTTCGGCATACCTTCTCAAACTTCAATCCCCTTCGAAACCCTCGGGACACACAAAACTTTGGTATCAAGGTTGACACCTTCCACACTCAAAGATGCAACTGGTTCTAAACTATTTATCGATTTGTCTTCCTCTCCGATCTTCCTAAAAAACTTTGCCATTTTGCCAAGGAGTTTTTACTCTAGATCATCGCAGATCTTACCCACTAAATTATTTTGAGCTGGAAGTGGGTTATTAGTCACATTAAGAGCTTTTTTTCCATGATCGATTAGCTTCTCTATCGCCCCCTTCAAGGTCCAACAATTATCAGTGTTGTGTCCTGGGGCCCCTGAATGATACTCACATCTTTCATTGGCCTGGAAACCTGGTGCAGTTGGATTTAAACGATGTGGTGGGATAAACCCAATCACTCTTATCTTTCTTAACTTTTGAAACAAGCTAGAGTATGACTCTTCCAATAGAGTGAATTTCCTTTTCTATCCCTGCTCTTGAGCATAATTTTGCATAAGAGGAGGGTTGTAAGGGACCTGATAGGGTGGTTGTTGTGGGCGAAGGTTTCCTTGAGTTGGGTCTCGAAAATGTGGGCAATTGGGAGGATGCACATATGATTGAGATTTGAAGACCGTGTATGAAGATGGGTATACTAGAAATTGAGGGACATAAGGGTAGTAATGTTGAGGATAGCTAGATTATCCCTGAAGTGGTGGGTAAGGACAATTAGAATTCCTTTGAGCACCCCTTGTCTCTGATACTAGCGAAGAAATTTCCTCTTTTCTTTTTTGATTCCCAAAACTTCCTGAACCACCTTGAATGGCATGTGTGGTAGCTTTGATTGCTGCCTGGCTCACAATCCTTCCTGTTTTGAGACCACTTTCGACCATTTCTCCAATTTTGATTGTTGTGTGAAATGGTCTTCACATTGTGGCTATCAGGTGGAGGAACTAGTCAGGATCTTGAGCCTCTATGAAGATATCAACCAATTCTTGCTCATCTAATGGTGACTTGACCCGGGCGGCTTGTTCCCTCCATTTGATAGCATACTCTCTGAAGCTTTCATTTGGCTTCTTTCTCATATTAGAGAGTGTATTGCGATCTGGCATAATGACGACATTGTACTGAAATTGTCTAACAAAATATTGAGCCATATCATCCCAGATGTGCTAGTGTTATATTTCTTGGTCTATAAACCATTCTGAGGCAATACCAGTGAGGGTCTCACCAAAATAAGTCACGAGCAGTTCCTCTTTACCCCCCTGCACCACTAAGTTGATTGTAGTTTCTCTTGAGGTGGGCTATGGGATCAATGTGCCCGTCATACTTATCAAACTTAGGGGTTTTGAATCCAGGTGACAGGTGGACATTTGGGAACATACACAAGTCTTTAAACGCGGCACTTTTGTGCCCTCCTAGCCCTTGTATACTTTTCATGTGTTGTTCGATGCTTTTCATTTTCTTCGACATTTCCTCTTGCTCTGAGCCTTGAGTAGGCCTCTCAACATCAATAGGGGAGCCGAATTGTACAGAGTTAGGGTCCCCTGAATGCTATCCCAGGAGCATAGTTGTAAGATCCCGTAGTTTTTCTCTAATCGTGCATAATATATGTGGCGTAGTATGGCATGGTTATATGAGGTGTATATGACTTTGTATCGTTCATTGGAGATTAAGATTGCAAGTAGGTGGCAATATCAAGGAACTAAACTAAAGTTTTAGGTCAAAGGAACCCCTCAAACAAAGTTCATGAGAAAAGAAATGGCTCGGGTAGAACTTCGTCCGTTTGAAAGGTTTAACTTGTTCCATACCTTGTGGATAAGCCTATGAGTGTAAAACATGCTAAGAATAGTGTGTTATGAGGTATTATAATAGCACAAGGGTCGTATGTTAAGTTTGGAAGTCAAGAAAATTAGTGAAACTAAAGTCGGCAAAAGTTATCGAAGTTTCTCTAATAATATTTTCTTAACTTTGGGTCAAATGTCTTGGATGATTTCTCCCAATATACAAAGAGTTAGAAGGCTTATCACCCATTAAAGCGAAGGCCTACGAGTCTAGTTTGCAACGCACAAAACCCCGTATCTAACATACATCGTAGCAAAACGTTATGAGGGTTTTACTACGAACTGTCAAGGCAGAATCCGGGTCGGGTTAAAAATGTGGTATGTCGGCATACTAAACGTTTTAAGCCATGAAAATATTTCATTTTACTTCCAAATCAGAAATAAAGCTTAAGAGAAGGTTCCTATGGAGTACTTTCATGATAAAGGTAAGTTTTCGACGATTTGTACCATTAAAGATTGCCCCCATGCCTAGAAACGTGATCTTTACACGTGGTAATCGTTTTCCCCTTCTATTAGCTGCGTTTGGAGCAAGTTTTTGAAGATATAAATTTATAGTTATTGGAGTTTCTTCAAGGTTTACACTTGGTTAACTAAGGTAATCATCTCAGGACTCTTTTATGATTGTTTTTATGAAGTTCTACGGACATTTCGTCAAGTTGAGGCCATTTGGCAAATCTGCCGATTTAAGAACAATTATGAACTGTTTATAGGTGTGTACCAGCTGTGTATATATAGT
>JAJOOH010012482.1:0-16447 GCA_029582605.1 Solanum gracilifrons
AAAGAGACATACATCTTATATTAACAAATTATATAAGTAAAGAAGTGATCGTCTGATTGAGTTAAAAAAAATGAAGGAAAAGGAAAGCTAACTATCAAAATCAAAATCAAATATCCTCAAGGAAGTTCTTTTCTTAACCCAAAATTTCAATTTTAGTTTTTTCTTTAACACAGTGTCTTTGTAGACAGAGAATTGCCACCATAGTACATCACAAACTAAGGAAATTCGAGAAGAAGATGGGGGAAAAGAAGAAGACATGAATAAAACTATACCTTGAATGGTAAGAAATTATTGAAAGTTTTGAAAATCTTCTGATCTAGATCATCCGTGCTGAATGGGAGTTGTAACTTAAGAGTGGCTTGATAAAATCAATGTATATGCTTATTCTAGAGAAGTCTTGTTGATGATGAAAGGAGTAATAGATATTATTTTCTAATTTGTGGATATGAGGCAGCCACGTAATTAAAAAAGGACAAAATATCTTGAATGAAAAGAACGGCCACCTCGTGGTTTGCTTGAACAATTTACCCTTTAAATGAACATATATTTACAATATTGCCAGTGGTCGTCCTCCACTTCGCATTTCTATATAATATATATATATATAATATAGATAGAAATATATATATATATAATATATATTTATTATTATTTTATAATAATAAATAAAATAATGTAACATTAAAATGCCATTTTTTTCTAGTCAACTTGCTTGATTAGGACAGTTGGAAATTATATAGAAAGACTTGGCTTTAATAATTCAAATTGATAGTAAACTTAAACTAATCGATTTCAGATCTAGACTTTTGATAAACTAATTGAAAGTTCACATTTGCAGATCTAACAATAAGTGAATTAGGTTCTTCAACATTTGATGCTTGCTTTTACTCACTCAATTTCCCCAATATAAGTGTTGTAAATCTGCAACAAGGGAAACTACCATTTGAGAGGAATCATTAGCTTGGAAGTAAACTAAAAGGTATAATATAATGTTTTTCTAGTTTTCTTTTTTTTCTATTTCATTTTACATGTATTTTTGTGATTCACTTGATTTGAAAGAAACGTACATAATAAGAACTAGAAAAATGATTTATATTTTTTACTTGATAATTATATAATATATGTGTTGGATATATAGAATGATCTGATAAATTTAAGATCGGTCTCTAACCCTCTTCTCTTCCCTTTTTAAACTGTTTTTTTTTTTTACAATTTTTACATTTAATTTTTA
This sequence comes from Solanum gracilifrons, assembly GCA_029582605.1. NCBI lineage: Eukaryota > Viridiplantae > Streptophyta > Magnoliopsida > Solanales > Solanaceae > Solanum > Solanum gracilifrons. Next base: position 1,232 of record JAJOOH010012482.1, read on the forward strand.
AATGTTTAGTAAATACGAAACCCTTTGTACCAAGCACACTCATATAGGGTCCAAGCTTGTAAAGGAAGATTAAGGTCTCTAATTATGATATGAAGAAGACCTTTTAACGTAGGTTATGTAGATATATCTTGGTTGACTTTACATTTAATTAAGATCTTAATATATCATGATATGGGAAACACTTTTAATATAGTGTGTGTTCAGTACGGAAATGTTTATATGCTCGATAACTTGAAAATATTTCAAACACACACTTAAAAAAATTAACAAACTCACTTATTAGTTAAAAAAACATTTTCAGAAAATTGAAGATTGGTTCGAGGTTGGAGATTCAATGGAAAAAGAAGGAAAGTCACCGGTATGTCTATCAATACTTTTACATGCTCCAAATTAGTAGTAATTAGGTTTAAATATAAATTATACTCTCTTCGTTCCAATTTACGTGGCAGTTTTTAGATTTCAAAATTTAAACAAGTCTATCATTAACCATAATTTTTTCATATATCTTTTAAATTTAAATTGTCAATTATTGTGACTTATAGTAATTTTTACGTGGTTTACAAATATATAAATTTCATTTCAAAAAATTAGAAGATTCCATGCGTAAATTCCTGGTCAAACTTAAATTGTTTGACTCTTGAAAAACGAAAAGTGTCACATAAATTGGGACAGAGGGAGTACTTATTTTTCTAGCAACTATTAGTTTTACATATTTTTGTAACAATTATTTTGAGAATGTGTGTTGCATGTTTGGCCTCAATTACTTATAAGATTTTTTTTTATAAAAATACTTATGCTAAAATCTTTAAACAACATTCAATAATCATAGCAACAAAATAAAACATATATATGATGTTAAAATTTTCTAATTAAGGGGTTAGATAATATACTCCAGCTGATAAAATCCCATAAAATAACAAATTAATGATTACTATGTGTATATATGAATAATTGGACAGCACAATAAAAACTTGTATCCAATATCACATGTTCTATTAATTTATAAAAAATGACGAACTTCAAAGAAAAAATTATAAAAATTGGAATATAGAATGAGAGTTAAAGGGAAAACATTTATAATCAAACCAATTAACATGAAAAGCAATAAAATATATTTATCGTTGCAGCCTAGTCGCCACTGAAAATCACTCATAACCTTTAGTGACAATATTTTGGGAATTTGTGGCGACTTTTATCCCGCTAAATGTCTAGTTCTTTTGTAGTGAATCCAAGGCAATGCTTAGGTAGAGGGATTAGTCCCATGTGGCTTGCCACATCACTAAAAATTTGGGTAGTTAACTCTTGAGGGTATTTGTGGTCTCTTGGGATAACGGCGGGGGTATTTTTTATCCCAAAATGTAATGGAGGGTATAAGTGGTCTATTCGCATAATTCAGGGGTATTTTTTTAACCCTTTTACGTTGTTTTTAAAAAATATTTTCAATTTTAAATTTTTATTTTTTTACCCCATCTCAACCCCCCCCCCCCCCAAAAAAAAATTCAATTTCAATTCAAAAATTATTTTCTACTCTCTAGTAAAAATAAAAGATATTTTCTCAAAAAAATATTTCATTCATAAATCAAACACTAAAACATCTTTTTTAGAAAATATTTTCTATTTCACCAACCAAACTGAACAAATAAGTCAAAAATTTACTTATTTTCCATAAAAATATTTTCTAGGAAAACATTTTTCTTCTTGCCAAACACACCCTATGTACATAAAAAGTTGTGAATGAGTATATTTAATGCCCAAAGCTAAATAGATTAACCATTAAAAGGGTACCCCAATTAAAATTCATTAAAAAGTTGGACGATGACTTTTATTACAGGATGCCCAAGAAAATAAACAAGTTCTGCGGTATGATTTCATCACTTTTCTATCAAGATAATGATGAAGTAATTCTAGAGAAATACAACATGGATAGTCTTGTCCGTCTGCTGCTGAAAGAGATGGAAAGTTATTTGAGTTTGAGGTAATTGAGTCAACCTCATCATCTTTTGTTGAGGTAACAGTTGGTCATGAAGAAGATGAAGCCAAGATGATTGACCAGCTCCTTGATAAACATGAATCCGAGCTTGATGTCATTTCCATTGTTGGAATGCCAGGACTCGGTAAAACTACTCTGGCCAAAAAAGTGTATAACAATACGTTAGTTGCTAGTCATTTCAATGTTCGTGCTTGGTGCACTGTTTCCCAAAAGTATAACAAGTCAAAGGTGTGCAGGAGATTCTCCAGCAAGTTCCTCATGTCTCTGGAGGAAACGGAAGTGAGGATGACCCTGCTGATAAACTACGAAGAGCACTACTTGATAAAAGGTACCTCATCGTTTTGGATGATGTGTGGGATATTGCAACAGGGGAGATGTTAATAGCATGTTTTCCACAGGTTGAGAGAGGAAATAGAGTTATCTTAACTAGCCGAAGTAGTGAGGTAGGTTTGAAAGTTAAATGCCGTAGTGATCTTCTCCGCCTTCAACTTTTAACACGTGTAAAAGGTTGGGAGTTATTCGAAAAAATGGTATTTGGAGAAGGAAGTTGTCCTGCTGAACTGTTGGATGTTGGACACCAAATAATTGAGAAATGTCAAGGGCTTCCTTTGGCTGTTGTTTTGATTGCTGGAGTAATTGTTAGAGGAAAGAAAGAGGAAAAGGATTTGTGGCTTAAAATTCAACATAATCTGGATTCCTTTGTTTCTGCCAACAACAATTTAGAGATTATGCAATTAAGTTATGACCATTTACCAGACCACCTAAAGCCGTTGTTGCTTTACTTTGCAAGATCTCAAAAGAGCAAACGAACTCAAGTCTCTAAGTTGATGCAGTTGTGGATGGCTGAAGGGTTGGTGGATCATGATATCCTATCCGAGTGTAGTTTAGAGGAAGCAACTCAAAGTTACTTGGATGCTTTAATTTCCAGTAACTTGATAATGGTGGATCATATCCTCACCAACAAGAGTAAGTTTTTTTCTGTTAGGATCAAGGTTTGTTATGTGCATGCTGTTGTGCACGATTTTTGTTCAGTAAAAGCGAAAAAGGAAAAGTCTCTCAAGTTAATCAATCCAGGTGCTCGATTTCATGGTTCGGATTACCTACACCATTGTCTAACCATTCATACTGAGGCGGGCAAACTCCACAAAAAATGTATTTTGTTCATTTCTAAAAATTGTTCAGTTGGTAGTAAGCATCTCATATCTTTGAAAGTTAGCGGTTCGCTTCTTAACTTGTTCAGGTATGTCAGTCACAGAAGACCCTTTGGACTTGTTAGAGTGTTGCAACTGGATAACATTGTTTTGGAAAGTTCTTTAATGGAAGAAATAGGGTCCCTATTTCATTTGAGGTTCTTAAGGATTCATACTCGAGATGTAAAAGTTATCCCAGTGTCGTGGTTAAACCTCCAGAATCTGGAAACTCTATTGATCAATACTGGATATTCCACCATGGTATTACTGCCGAGAATATTCAAACTGTCAAAGCTGAAACATGTGAAAATTGACATGAGTTGTTTCTTTGAAGAGGAAGAGGAGGAGGGGGAGGAGATGGATGCGGACAATATTATGCATCAACCAAATGGAATATTGGAAGCTGAGAATTCAAAGTTAGAAGACTTGACAACTTTATCCCAAGTTGTTATCTCATATACTGAAGCCACGAGTTATGTTCTGGAGAAGTTCCCAAATCTTCAGCACCTTCATTGCCACATCAAGGAACCGATGGATCCTCCTACACACGGCGATTGGTTTCCCAAGCTTGATGTTCTTAATAAACTTGAATCACTCATTGCAATGTACGATAATGCCAGCAGCGATGAATATCCTGAGCTAACATACCAAATCCGACAACCCAATGAATATTACTTCCCTAACAGCTTGAAAGAGTTACGGTTGTATGGTTTTTCCCTGAGACCTGATTTGTTGTCTACAATTGCCGCATTTCTTGAGCTTGAAATTCTGGAGTTTATTGACTGTGAATTCGTAGAGGACAAGTGGGACGCAAGTGAGGACATCTATCAAAGTCTTAAGACTTTGTCTATGCGACTGGTCAATCATTCGGAATGGCAAGTTAATATGGAAACCTTTCCCAAACTTGAGGAATTAAGATTAGAACATTGTTACAAGCTTACGGAGATCCCTTGTGCATTTATAGATATACACACTTTAAAGTCCATTCATTTAACTAATAATAAGCGTGAGCTTGGAGATTCAGCCATTGAGATTAAGAAACAGAGAATAGATTTCACAGGAGATTACAGACTTCAAGTCCATATAGAAGATGTGTATGAAAAAAAAGATGACGAAGAGAATAAAGAAGAGGCTGAAGAAGAAGCTGAAGAAGAAGATGAAGTAGAGGGTGAAGAAGAAGATGAAGAAGAGGGTGAAGAAGAAGCTGAAGAAGAAGATGAAGAAGAGGATGAAGAAGAGGCTGAAGAAGAAGCTGAAGAAGAAGATGAAGAAGAGGTAATTAATTCTTACATCTTCACCCCTACATACATATATACTTCATTTAATTTGACATACTATATATAAGTTGCAGAATGCCCAAAGGACTCAGGGATAGAACAACAATGAAGAAAGTGTTGGGCATGTAGCAAGAGTTAATGGGAAATGAAGGGAAGATGAAAAGAGAGGAAAAGTCAAAGTTGGGAACTTGAAAAAATCCTCTTATGCTTTAGTGAAAAGGCATTTCTCCCTCATCGGTGGTGGAAAGAAAAAACAGGAGAGTTTAAATATAGAAACACTCTTATTAATTGTTAAAAGGGTTGGAAAGAGGGACCCCCCTCGCGCCATCTTCGGCTTCGGCTTCGACTTTGGATTTGGATTTGGAAAAACGATTGAGAGATTATTTTTTGGACAAAGTTTGTTTTAATTATTTTAGTTAATTAATTATTTAATGAATTAAAATAAATTAAATGGCCAACGTATTAATTCGTTTAATTGACCTATTCAATTAATTAGTTAATTGACCCAACCCGACTCGGATCCACGCGCGACCCATTTTATTTTCCCGTTTTATTTAAATTTCCCGCCGTTGGAAGTGACTGTTCTGAAAGGTTGCAACTTTCAGAAACAACCATGACCGTTTGAAAGTTTGCAAACTTTCATGAATGGTTGTATGGATTCTGAAAGGATTGCAACCTTTCGAAACCAGTTCCTCTTGCCTATAAATATATTGATTCCTCAGACTTATTCCTTACGAATTTTCTGATTTCTTCTTCTTCTTCTGCACAAAATTTCTTAGTGTATTTTACTGCTGTTGAGTGGTTCGCTGACACCAGAGTTTTGGGTATCAATACACTGGTGATTGAGATCATTCTATCCTGGAAGGACATATTCCAAATCAAACCTCGGATACTAGAGGGGAATAATTTCCTTAAGGGGACACTGTGTAGTCAGTGGGCTTGATCTTTTTCTGATTCAGTTTTTCCAGATTGTGGTACGTTTTTTTTTGTTTACAGATTTTAGTTTTGTCAATTAATTTTTGTTCATCTATTCTTGCTGATTTATTAAACTTTGGTTACTTCGTGTTTTTGCAAAGTTTATAGAAATCAGTAATTCTAGTTTTTTAGGCATAGATTGGCTAACAGAAAGAAACAACACAACGAATGCATTTGCAGTCTCACTTCATCTGATTACTGCTTCCAATAAACAAACTTGTTACTGGTTTTTTTCATTGCTGGTTCTGGACATATTTTAATTTAATGTGTTGAGTGTTTTCTTTCCTGTTTTTTGTTAGATATGAATCTTATTTCGTCTGTAATCTCTCATATAAGATTCTAGTTTTTCAATTGGAAGGTTTCAATGCCAAATTGTGAATCAATATATGTCCCATTTGGCCTGAATCTGATGAAGAACAGTCATCAATGGACAATTCCCTTTTTTTTTTTTATAAGAACATGAAAAAGGCAACTATCCCTTTTTTCTTTAAGAATATGGACAATTAGATGACTACTTCCAACAAGCATTGTGGTGGAGTGGTAGTACTCTTTGATCCTTAATTAGAGGTCTCGCGTTCGAGCCCTACTAGATATAGAGTCCCTTTTGTTAAGGAATGTATGTCTTACCCTCAATGTGAGACTTTATGAAGTGAATCTAGCGAACAATTATAAACAAGGTTAAAATGGGAGGAAGTTAAAGGTTTGCATAAACTAAAAAACATCACCACAGTCCCAAATCTGTATTTTGAATAACATCATATAATTGTACAATAAGGTGGTCAACTAAACAAATTTGGGAATGAAAAAGATTCAAAATTGAAAGCTCAAGACAGTCTCAAACATTCACCTCCTGTACAAATAGAGCACTAATGTAATACCACAATTATGAAAATTCTGATACAAAAAGTAGAATAGAATGCAAAAAAAAAAAATCAGATTTTCAAATTAAGATCAGGAAATGTTGGATCTGTCCTAGTTTGAGGAGCTACAGCTAGAAAGTTTATGCTTGAACTTTGCCCTGAATTATACCCCATATTTCCACCAATTCCCTCAACTGGGCCAGAACACCTCCACGAATATTGGTATCCCAAAATAGACTTGTTCGAACCTCGCCCCGCTTCTAATTGCATGAATAGGCATTTCTTGGTGCGAGACGCGTTGGTGGGCGGAAGCATGAGCTTCACCAAAATAGCCTGGCACTTGTAGTTCTTGTCTGTGATCCTATAGTCATATGTTGTTTACTGCGCTTCGCCTCTCACAGTATTTTCTTGATGTTATTGTCTCCGTTGTTGATTGTACACTGTTTCTTATTGGGTGTTATGTTATATATAATGTCTCCTCTTCTCCTGCTTGGTTTGGATGTACTTGAGCCGAGGGTCCTTCGGAAACAGCCTCTCTACCTCCACGAGGTAGTGGTAAGGTCTGCGTACACTCTACCCTCCCCAGACCCCACTTTGTGGGATTTCACTGGGTTTGTTGTTGTTGTTGTTCTTTTTAATATATTAGCTTTTCGATACGTGTAATACACTTGTATATCAAATTATGTAAATGTGATATACGTAACACAAATAGGAAAAATGTTCCTTTACAATTCTCTAGTGGATATACAAATACAATCAATGATACATGCATATACATATATACAATTAACCAACATCTTCATTGAAAACTGACCCAGCCAGACTTTCGAACATCAAAATATTCAGGGACATCTTGTCATAAAACTCATCCAAACTCGAATCCCCAAACAGGACAAATGTTCTTAGGAATCTCAAATCCATTCTTAGCTTTTCAATGTCATCCAATTTTGAAGCAATGAATTCTTCTTCTTCATTCTGTATTTTCTTCAAGCGATTCACAAAATCATCAATAAGATTGTTGATTCTTCTTCTTTCTTCCTCAAATGGCACCTGCTAAAAAACAAAAAAAAAAAGAACATAAATTGGGGATAAAAATATGTTTTTTCATTAACTTTTAAAATTAAATTTAAGGCGGAATGACCTGGAGACCCTTGTACTTGACTCTGTTTGTAATTTAAACCCTTGTACTTGTGACTTTACCAAATGGACCCTTGAACTCATTCAAACACAATATTTTAAACCTCTTTCTCATCTGATATGTGTCCGTATAATACACTCATTTTACACATAAAATACCACGTCATTTTTTAATGACACGTCATTATTATTATTATTATTATTTTTCCAATGACACATCAGAAATTAAATTTTAAAATAAATAACATTAAAAAATAAAAAGTGCAATTTTCTCTCTCTCTCTTTCCCCCCTTCCTACCTCATTCGTCATTGGCATAGTACATAAATATGTCATTTAACTTGGCTTCAAATCACATTTATGCCCTTCAACCTTCGGTGTGCACAAGTAGACACTTAAATTTGTATAAAGTTGAACAAATAGACACATATGTCCTACATGACATCCTACATGTCATTTTTTATCCTACGTGGTGTCCTATGTGTATTATGTCATGTAGTACTCATGTCTCTACTTGTTTAACTTTATATAAGTTTAAGAGCCTACTTGTGCATAACCAAAGTTGAAGGACATAAACGTAAAATGAGACCAATTTAAAGGGCACATTTATGTATTATACCTTCTTCATTCCCACCCACCCTCTACGCATCACCCCAAAAATAAAAATAAAAACATCATTTTCATGTTTCTTCACAGTTCACACTCAAAAAATTTCTCAATCATAAAATATGATAGATTGTAATTAGCTCTTGCACATGCTTTTTGATTTTATAAAAAAAAATCAAGAAATCTTCAAGTTGGGAAATATATATATATAAGTAAATTTAAGCAATAGATCTTAAATATATGAAAATGTTGAATGATATATTTTCTTGCAAAAGCTTTTTTTAATTTTATATTTGATGATTATGGTGATGGAGTGTACGTCAAAGAAAAAGAACAGAAAAGGGGTTGGGGGGGGGGGGGGCTGAAGAAGAAAAGAAAGAGGATGGGGTGGGGATGAAGAAGAAGAGAGAAGGCGTAGGGGTGGGGTGGACTGAAGAAGAAAGGTTTTGACATTTTAAAAAAAATAAAAATATTATTATCATTATAATTTTGTCTTATAATTTTGATAATTTTTAAATAAAAATATTGCATTCACTTGCTTTAAAACGCGTGTGGTCACACATTTGTCCAACAACCATTTTAATGCCATATAAGCTCTCGGTCAATGGTCAAAGGGGTTTAAAAAATTGAGTTTCATCGAGTTTAAAGGTTTATTTGGCAAAGTGATGAGTAGAAGAGTTCAACTGACAAACAGAGCAAAGTACAGGGGCATCCCAGGTCATTCCGCCTAAATTAATAGACTTCTAAACAATATACATTGAATTTGATTGTAGAAAGTTGTTCCATATTCCCACATTTATTGAAAGTTTCAATTTCTTAGTAATTACCTATAATTAGTTCAATTAAAATGTTTGATTCCTCTGATCTTCCATGGAAGTAATATCATGCCTTTTTCATATTCTTCATAGGATTCTATAAATTTTGACAATATTGTTCAATCACATAGTCAAATGATCTATCAAACTCAAAGTAAAAATCATCTTATTAGTTCTACATTCACAACTTCTACAAGCTTTTCATCGTCATGCATTCATCACCTATTTCCTACTTTTGGATTTTAGTTACAAAACAATATTGAGTTTTGGTTTTAAGAATTATATTACTTCATTGTGGGAATGTTGGAGGGAAAATACATTATGACCCTTCTTTCGATTTTTATAATGCCTTTATTTGAGTATGAGGAACATGCCGAAAATAATTACATAATTTATTTTTCGATTTATATGATGAAACTTCTTTCAAGGTGGGTTGTATCATTATTTGTGTCTTTTTTTTTTTTTTTACTAATGTTCATTAGTTATCTTGCTCAAAAGATCCTTCTTTTTGTGTGTGTATATATATTTGCACTTTATTACTGATTTTGTATTTTATGATAAGTTTTTGGGTTGCAATTATTTTCGTATTTTAATAGATTTTTGGTGATGATCTCTTATATAAAGTGATCAGAAAATATTAGTCCACTTCACTTTTGTGTTTCATCGTCTTGTTCTTATAAATTTATGTAAAATTAATTTATTGGTCATTTTCCCCTCATGAACATGGTAAATATATATTTATTCCTTATGTCTTTATTAATTTTGTTAGATATACTTACGTCCATTTCTTAAATTTAGAGCAAGAGTTCATCACTATATAACATAATATATGCTATATTATCTTAATTAGTTTCATATTTTTCAACATTTTTTATTTTGCAAACAAATAATCAAAATTAAATGAAAATAATTAACTGGCACTACTATATTTGCACAGAACAACATATACAAAAGAATAATGTAATTGATAATTATCAATGTTAGATTCGGCCTATACAAATTTGTATGACAATAAAGAATAAATGTGCAACACACATTTCAGAACTAGTATTATTATAAGTGAAAAGCCTCAAAGTTAAAAGTTGAAAGACCAATTTGCCCATCAAATAATGAACCACATTTTTATCATTTAATAACTAAAATATTCACTTAATAAAAATGTACAATAACGTAAGCCAATTTATAATTTAAAATAAATAGTAAGTATTTATCATGAAAATAGTTTTTTTTTTCCAATTTTCTGCCATTACTGTGCTCTTTAGTAACCAATGCAGATTTTACAAATTTTGTTATTTAATCTGTAAACATAAATTATTCCTTCGATATTTACTATAATATTGTAAAAATATTTTATATCCATAATTAATTTATTGAAGAAGCCCAAAAGTTTGTTACTGATCCATCAGTTACGTAAATATTACTTGAATATTAAGATGTAAAATATAACTTAAATGAAACTTGAGTGGTTAGAGTGGAAGATAAAATGAGCAAATGGATTTCTCTTGATGAATTTTGACAAATCGAATAAGCCGAGGGATGAAAAGACAGGTATTTGATTTAACGTTTGGACAGAAAATTCCTCAAGAATGGGCTTATGCAGTTTCTATATACTTTGCTAGCAACCTATGCTATCTTGACATTATTTTGTGTATTATATATGTAATTTTTCTATTAAATAAGGAGGTTGAGAATAGATGACTTCTTAGCAACAACACTCTTCATTTCTTTTACTTCCTAATTTCAGGTTTATATGTAAAATATATGAACAAAATTTGAGTCTTTCCTGTTGAGGATAATTTCTTTCACTTGGGTGCAGATTTAGCTTATGAAATGTCAGGTTAATCTTCCTGTTGAATTTGAACACAAAGAACAAAAGTTTCTTGCTCTTTTTTTTTCTTTTAAATATATATAATTTAGTTTCATGTATTGAATTCATATTATACTAAATACTAAAAAGGGAAGGTATTAGTTGAAAAAAAAATTAAATGTCTTTTTTTTTTTTTAACTCTTTTAATATTTCGAAATATGCTATCGTAGGTGATATAACATCAAGAATATGCCTAAACCTCACCATTAGATTGAATCAAATTCAGGTATGTAACAATTTACCTAAGGCTTGCACTTTTATTTTCTTTTTCTCTTATTTTAGTAAGCAATTTATGAAGCAAATAATGTTTTATTGACAAAGACGTTTATAATTTCCCTATTCCAAATGGCCTTTCCTCCATACTACAATTTTCTTCTGATTTAATTAACAATAGCTCCCATAAGGTGGTTATTTTTAGAAAAAAAAACCATTTCATTGAAAAATTGCAAATGACGAGAATCTGCACATTTCTTTTTAGTTATTTAAAGAATCTTGATTTTAACTTTTTAAATAATATAAAAGTGTTATAATAATGACAAGACATAAACGTGCAATGCACATTCTCAGAGACTAATTACTAATAATTTAGAGCATACCTTTCTTCTTCTTCTTCTTCGGACTCTCTTTCCTTTTCCCCTTCCTTTTGCCATTTATGGCGGATTCAATTTCCAGAGAATTGTTTTTTCAACTAATCACATGCATATTTAATAAGGATAAAAATTAGAAACACAAGTAAAAGGAACGGCAAGAAACAAGACTTAAGAACGTTAACTATTCTATTTGTATTATGTCTCAATTGTATATGTGATACAACGAATACAACATGTTTTGTACACTGACAACTTTCAAGAATTTGGGCCATGATATATACTAGAGACGAGATCTAAATTTACACAAATTATTTTTTGAAAGAAAATCAGTTGGTCTGGTACTTATTCTTTTGTGTTCGTATATTGTCTAAAAAAATTAAGCAATTAATATGAGAAAATTAAAAAATGCCTATTTTCTCCATTTTGAACACATCCTATGATAAAAGTGTTTTCATGTATCATGTTACTAGACATCGGAGCCTGTGCTAGCACGGGCCCAATATGTATTATTTTTTGTTTCAATTTATGTGACAATGACAAAATTAAAGAGTTAATCAAACTTTAATATTAATTTAAAATAGTTTAAATTTTTAATTATTGTTAACTAAGGTAAAAAAATTTTTATGTCTTTTAACATTCTAAATTGGTAATTATTGTTGTATGATTTGTAATATCTTTTACGCAATTTTGAAATAATAAAGGTTATTTCTTCTTTCTCAATTTATGTGGTACTAATAAAATTTGGAGATTCAATCAATTTATTTTGTCTTTAAAATATTCTATTGTTAATTACTGTAAATTATTGTAATTTTCAAATAATATATATTATTTCTTTTGTCCAATTTATGTGCACCGACAAATTTGAAGAGTTAATCAGATGTTTTACATATTTTTATATCTTTTGAATATTTATGTAAATAATTATTGTGATTTATAATATTTTATACAATTATTTAAAAAAAATAAACAACAAACAAAACGAATTCATCATAGGAAAATTACCAAAGCATCCTTGAATACATCAATAATGGGTCCGACTTTTTGTTAAAAAAAATATGCATATTGGGAGGATATTTTTGTCTAAAGTGGAAATAGAATAAGTATAAAGCATTAAAGTCTTTTAAAATTTTAAATTGTTAATTCTTATCGTATGATTTGTAATACTTTTACGGCATTTTCAATTAATAGAGGTCATTTCTTCTTTCTCAATTTATGTAGTACTAAAATAATTTTGAGATTCAATCATTTTTTGTTGTCTTTAAAACATTTCTAGCTGTTAATTACTGTAATTTATAGTACTTTCTAAGAAATTTTCAAATAATATATATTAATTCATTTGTCCCAATTTATGTGTCACCGGTAAAAATTGAAGAGTCAATCAGATCTTTTATATATTTTTATATCTTTTAAATATTTAAGTCATTAATTATCGTGATTCATAATATTTTATAGAATTATTTAGTATAGTAAAATAAATTTAAAAGAAACAAACAAAACGAATTCATCATAGGAAATTACCAAAGCATCCTTCAATACATCAATAATGGGTCCGACTTTTTTGTTTTTAAGAAATTGCACATTTGAAGGATATTTTTGTCCAAAGTGGAAATATTGTGTAAAAAATGTGTATTTATTGTGATTTTGAATGTTTTGTGGGATAATAGGACGCACACAAAGTTAAGGTGTCTTTTTGAAAATCTGGGACAACTTCAAGTATCACTTAATGTTTTTTCTCAAAATCTAATTTACTTTCGTTAACTATGTGTCAGATCAAAATTTAACAAATTCAAAAGGAATGAGTAATAAATAGCTCATACAATGACATATTTATTATTTAACTAAATAATAAATATGTAACTAAAAATCTTGTTAGCTTTTGGTTGAAAGCTAACAAGACATATTTATTATTTAACTAAATAATAAATATGTAACTAAAAAATCTTGTTAGCTTTTGGTTGAAAGCTAACAAGATAGTTACAATCATAGTTGCATTGTGGCTTATTATATATAGAATATTAAGATCTTCTTAATTCATATACAATGATTACAAACCTTAAGCTCCTTTTACAAGCTTATGTAAGTTTCTTATTTATTTTTTGGTGTTTGACAAAATAAATATAAAATTATTTTGTATATAATTTAGATAAATTAGTGTGTAATGTCATTTACACAACTTATTTCTCCAAATTTTATTAGAAAAGATATTTTCCTTAATTTTATGAAACATCATTTTTCTATAGAGAAAATATTCTCTAATATTTTTGACCAACCAAAATGAGAAAATTGAAAAACAATTTAGAGACGGAAGGGAAGAGGTTTGGAGAACAATCCTAATGCCAGGAAATAAACTCTTTCAATTACTATACATTGATGCTTGATTATCGAAAAAGAAAATTGCTTGGATGATAAATACTCTCGCCTTCAATTCTAAGGTTATGAGCAAAAATGGTGAAAGCTCGTAGAAAAGGGTAAAAATAAAATAAATTATCATACCATTCTATATATCCAATACATACATCCTATAATTATCAAGTCAAAATATAAACCATTTTTCTATATGTGTATTGTAATCCACAAGTAAAAACAAAAAGGGGATATTACTCTCTTTTTAACTTTTGAGTTCAAATATTACATGAATCACTAAAATACATGTAAAATGAATTAACTACAGAAAAAATATTTTACCTTTTTCTGAGAGATGATGAATGTGATATATTCTGAGCGAGCTTACAAAAAAACTTAAGTGTTAATTAAGGCTATCTCGAATTTATATGGCCATAATAACAAGAGAAAAATGACACAAGGTTAAATTGGTCAATAGCTCACTATACCATGTTCTTACAATTTTGTATTTATATTTAATTTTTTGAAATAGTCAAAAAAAAATTCTATTCAGTTTTAGTGATAATAAGAATTGATTTCTTCATAAATCCCACTTTCTAATAGTTAATTCTATCAAGAAATTTTTAATAAAAATTGGCCACGTTCCTAAGAATGATCTCTCCATTAGTCAACTAAACAAACAATGGATCTGCAAATAAAATAAAGGATCCATTTGGTAATGAAAAATATTTATTTATTTTGAAATAATATTTTTATTTATTTAAATATTAATGTAAATCTATGATGAAACGCCTCCTCAATTAACCTGGAAATGTCAACTGACAAATGCTTAATTCACTTGCAAATTTATTTAAATTATTATTTTTTAATTTTTTTAGTATGTCACTAGGCTTTGATCGACTTATCATTAGTTATTTTTAAAACTAGTTATTGGGTGTTAAGCGAGTTGCCATTAATTTTATTTTTATTTTTTGTTCAAGGGATTCACAGAGAAAAGAATCCAAATACTTGCCTTTTAAATAATCCCGTGAACATTTTGAAAGATTTTCTGATTAATTAGGTCAAAGAATCATGTGGATTTTATTTTTTTTTCCTGAAAAAGTAAAAAAAAAATCTCTTATAAATAGTGTTGAGCTAAAAGATACAAGCTAATATAACCCTAGTTAGTTAACTATGGTTAACAATAATAACATACTCAATGAAATTGTTACACTCACTCAGGGAACTCTGTCTGTATCTTATTACTTTTCTAGGATGAGAAATCTCTGGGATGAGTTTGATGTAGTGCCGGCAAAATGAGCCCATATTTTGATAACCCGCCCAATCCGCATGTTGACACTCAATTTTGGACCTCTACAATATAAATTAATCATTTCGAGCTTCTTCAATGTCAAACGATTTAAAATAATTAGTTTTATAAAATAAAAAAAAATCAATAATAATAATAATAATAATAATAATAATAATAATAATAATAATAATAATAATAATAATAATAATAATAATAATAATAATAATATAGTTTGCAAGTTATTTTAACTAGTTTTGTCACTTTTTATAATTTTTAG
>JAJOOH010012484.1:0-12522 GCA_029582605.1 Solanum gracilifrons
AAAGTACGGACGTCATCGTACCATTCCGCAAGACTCTACTAGACTCGTTTTGGTACAATGAGATCAACGAACCTAGGGATCTGATACCAACTTTGTCACGACCCAGACTGTCGTTAGTGGCACTCACATAAACTCTCCGGTGGGAGAACTATTACTACAACCCAAACAAATAATTTTTATGAAAACTAAGGCATTTAAAGAAACGGAAGCAGGTTTAAATAACTATAAAAATGGAGTCCCCATAAACTCCAAGGTTTTAACAAACAACTAACCAAACTAATGCGAAAATTAAACCCCTAGAACCTGAAAGTCATTGTACCAAAACTCTACTAACGACAAGTCTAAGAACAAGGGGTACAACCTCGAAACTAAACAACACTTTAAACAAAAGTTTGAGTCCGAAAAGAGTGGACTTAAACAAGAAAGATCCATGGAAGCTTGAAAGAACTGTCTCACCCTTGAATCCGGTCACACTCAATAGTTACCTAGCTGAGGTCTATCAATAGCCGCCGGAAGATGTTCTGTACTCAACAAAAATAAGAACAAGTGTAGTATCAGTACACAACCATCGTGTACTGGTAGGATCACGCGGCTATCCCACTAAGTGTAACACAAACAAGTTAATACAACATTATAACCATGCAATAAACTGAACATATACAATATTGAATATCACATGCTCAACAATATACATTTATGACAAGTTTATGCAAGAACATGACAACCTATCATATATTTATGTCGGAACGTGGCAACCGATCCCAGTTAGTAATGCCGGAACATGGCAACCGATCCATTCAACACACCACAATCACAAGTATATTCTCGATAATCATACAATCAAGAAATGATTCATGGCATACAGTTATTCGTTCATACTCATACAATTAGTGTGATCAACAATGCAACATTCGCATACATACATGCATCATAATGAAGCAAGAACAAGCATATATCACACAATCATGAAATCACAACCATCACATACCTCGAATCCAAGCTTGAATCCCCTAAGGCACTTGAATCTTCCCTTTTCGGATTCTTCCCGCTTGTTCGTGGTCTAAAAATATGCAATTAACTCAAGGATCAATAAACGAGGCCTAATTACCCGGATTATAATCAACATTATCAACCCTAGGCCAACCCAAGATCCCAATACCCAAATTAGTCCACCACTAACTTCGTATCAAAACATTTCCCCAATGATAGTTACACAAGAAACTACATTCTACGGATCAAAATACGAATTCGGGGAGTGAAAACCTTACCTTTAGCCTCAAGAATGGTGGAAAACTGTTAAGAGTCGCCTGCGTTCGTTCCTTAGCTCTAAAAATCAAAAAGTGCAGAATGAGGTCGTTTAGGGGTTTATTTACGACCTTAAGTCTGGCCCACCACAGTGGCTCTCATCCCACCAAGGCAGCTTGCACGAACCAGTGAGCTATTTTAATAATTTCAAGACCCCCATTTCACAACACACCTCAAACCAACGACACTCAAAAAATCCCCTCCACACTAAGATCGATTTCGGGAGTTCTACTCACCCGAATTCAATTCCGTAAAGTCGTACGGGTTCCTTAATGTCTTAGCTATCCACTCATGTAATCAAATTCATTAATAGATCTCTCATTTGTTACCAGATTTCCCTAGACCCCACTGACTCCAATTTCGTCAAAATCTGGACTAGGCTAGAAAATCTCAAGTTATTACGAAAAAGTTTTCTGACCCCAATTCTTTCTCCATTGGATTTTCCATAACAACTGAAATCAGGTCCTTACATATGTAAAGCTAGAGGACTTTGATTTGTACCTTTTATTTTTGGTGTGTGATTGGATTTTTCTTAATAAATAGTAATATAACAAAGTTATCCTTATTCAAGGGGAGTGAATTGTCACCCTCTCGTTGGCAAATTATAACGTATAAGTAGGTTAAAATTTTCTTTTTATGTAAATATATTATATGTTAAATTTTGTTAATAAATAAAATTATATTTCAACTCTAATATGGCATTCATGTAGAGTAATTAAGGCAATCATATATAGTTGGGGCACCATGGCCAAAATAAAAATAAAAATTGTTCTTTTAAATAAAGTACACGCACATGATATATATAGAGAGATATTATCATACGCAAAATTATCTTACAAAGTGTTATCATCATCCGTGATGTGATCAGTTCGCATCACATTTAGATTTTAGAATGAGTCTCGACCTAGACATAACACATGAAAAAAATTAATTAATCTTGCTAGGTTCATCATTATATACTTATTGAATACTCGTACATGAGTATATCAATTATAAGTTAGTCTCAAAAAAGAAATATTTTTATACTAGTAATAATTTTATTTTAAAATATTCATTTTACTCTTAAAGAAATGATTTATAGTAACACACATTTATATATAGGGATGTGTATCAATTAGTACGGTTCGATTTTATATATTATTGATTTGGTATATCGGTTTGATTTTCAAATATGCTTAACCAATAACTAAATCAACAAGATACTTTTTTATCAGTCTTCAGTTTATTGATTTGTGGTCCTTAACAGTTCGGTTTTCAGTTTAACCAATAAAAAAATGCTCGTAAAATAAATATATGATTATTCCAATAATTTAGCACGACGGGACAATAATGTATCTTTACATAATGCTCATAAAGATAAAAATAGTAGTAACTAATATGAAAAGAACTATACAAGTACAACCAAGGGCGGATCTATGTACAGTCGTGGAGTGCCACGGCACCCAGTGACCTCGATTGAAATTTCGTTTATGTATGTATATAGGTATTGGATATCTCATAAATATTAAGCTTGCCACCCAGTGCACAAATTGATGCATGGTGCCACTTGTGGTAGGTTGAGTTTCTCCCCCCAAGCATGCGGGATCAATCTTGATTGGTACGTTTTAATTGTACATATTTTATGCTGCAATTCTTCTTCTTCTTCGTTTCGCAAAATGTAGAATCACCGCATGGATTCGAACCCGCATTGTTGCTGCAATCAGAAGTACTATTAACATTAGGCTATGGCCTATGAGCACTACATGATGATATATGCTTTATTTTATAATAATCAGCAAATGTTAACATGTTGTGAAACACTAATTTGTATTTTATTGACTTTTTTTCTCTTTTTTATTTTAAATATAAAATATTAGTCTTTTCAATTTAATTTATGTACTTTTTTTTTAGATTATTTCAAAAGAATATTACTTTTTTATTATTAAAAATAACTTTAATTTGTTATTTTTCTTTTACCCTTAATGAAATAATATTTAGTCATACAAATGACTAAGATTTGTTTTAAATCTTCTCCTCCTCCAAAATATTCTTTTCTTTTTGTTAAAAAATTTTGAAATGACGCCGAGTTTCTTTAACTCTTTGTTCTATTATCTAAATTATTTGACTGCATATAAAAAAAGAAGTAGTTAAGATTATGATAATTTAAATCAATAATTTAAATTACAAAGTAAAATGCATGTTGCAATATAGGACGGCATAAAAACTATACTGAAATCTCACATGATTTCGTTGGTCTTTTAAGATATTTATTTTGTGAATCAAAACATCAACATAAGACTTCATTTCTGTTATTGAAACTATGCATCTGAAAAATTTTCAACCACTTTATTTAAGTATGTTGATAGAGCTTGAACTATAAATAAATATAAATAAGTATGTCATTACTAAGTGTATTTAAAATATGAAAATTCAACCAAGTGCTATTATAGAGGATATTGTTGGAAGGCTTTTTCTTTGCGCCAAGTTGTCATAATTTATTTATTTTTTCGATTCATTTGTCTTTATAAACTCAAAAGATAAATAACCGAACAACAGTCTCAAGTTGCTATTTACAAGGGTAAAATAGATTAAATATTGGATCGATTTAATGAACATGTCTATTTAAAGGCCATATGGCACCCATGACCTTTAAATCTTGGATCCGCCTTTGAGTACAAAACAAATAAAAGCATTATGACAATAATGTCAATTGTAAGCTAAAAGGCAAATACAGTAACTAGCAAGGTACTGGTATTAATATTTTATATTTATGCAAGGGCAAAGTACAAAATTATTACCGTCTTAATGAGTTATTGATTTATCCAATATTTAAAAATCAAATGAACCAATAACCCAATAATTTATTTTATATAACCATTAAAAACTCGTTAATCTAATAACCTGATAGCAATAAATCAATATCAGTTATTTTGATTCGATTTATTGATTCGTTCAATTTTTGCACATCCACACGTCCCTAATTTATTTTAGACGATACTTTTTAGAACATAATCTTAATTTTCATGTCAAATCAAATAACGGTAGATCAACGGATTAAAAATATCTTGCCGCCGATGGCTAGGCCTTTATCCTTTAGCATAAATCGAGGAGCCGAAATTTATATTTGGCACTTGGCACTTGGCACTTGGCACTTGGCACTTGGTGGAGCTCTTCTTGTAACAAGTCATCAAAATCTTTTATTCTCCACTATATATTATTAAAATAAATATTCTTTTAACAGTATACCACACCCTCTGCAATTTGTGAAAACTAAAAAAATAAAAAAACTGAAAAAAATAAAATTAAAAATTATAACGTCTGGAAACTCTAGAACATACTAGAACAACAATTAGAAACTAATAAATATATCATACTTGTTCTTCGTGCTCGTGGTCCTACTAGAGTTGGTGTTTATCTATACCGTCAAAATAGCCTTTTTTTAATGTTATTAAATTAATCTTATGCTATTATTAGTATTATATTCCAATATTGGTACAGTATATATAATAGAATATTAGTATTATATTCCAACATTGGTACAGTATATATAATATAATATTAGTAGTATGTTCAGTTGAGTGGGATTAAATATGCACCATTTTAATTTTGGGTCATGAACTCATAATGAGAGATCACAAGTGGCACTTTAAGTAGGCATTTTGACCATAAATTTTAAATATTTTTTTAAAATTTATGGAAACAAAATGATATTTAATTATAGTTTTATAAAAATTTGAAACAATGTTTATGTTTAAACAATTTAAGTGTAGTTTTAAAAATGAAAAGTGAATTATAAAATAAATTATAGTCTTTATT
Organism: Solanum gracilifrons; assembly: GCA_029582605.1. Classification (NCBI taxonomy): domain Eukaryota; kingdom Viridiplantae; phylum Streptophyta; class Magnoliopsida; order Solanales; family Solanaceae; genus Solanum; species Solanum gracilifrons. Next base: position 5,101 of record JAJOOH010012484.1, read on the forward strand.
TGTAGGAATTTGCGGGATGAACCCGTGCATGTTTAGTGTAGGAATGTCGTTAGTCCATTAACACAAACTTAGACCTATCTTATAAGTGAGCAGTCTTTGATAGATTGCAGAATCAATCAAGAAAATCTAATAAATTGACTGTTAATAGCATCACAGTATCTTTGATTAAGAATAATAATTTAATATAATGAAAAAATATGCTAGGGAACAAAATAGGTATATTTTTCAAATTTGAAATTTTCATGATCAAATATGAATTTTTAAAAATAAAGTAAATTACTCGAAATAAAAAATCTTTTTACGGTCAAAACATAACCTAAATGTTTTGGTCAACACCTTACGCATTTGTGCCTAGATGGTGTCAGAATAAAATTTTAATACATTATTAAACCCACTCTAACGAGGCAAATTTTAATACTATTATAGTACGATAATGGATTTCAACTTTGCCACGCGGTGAACCACAAAAAGATAATAATAAAAATACAAAGGAATCAACAAATTGATGACTATTTTCCAATACTGAAATGTTGTTGCCAGTTGTCATAGGTGTCTTTTTTGATACTCCTCCATTCTATTTTTATTTATTCGTTATATTAATGATAATTTTTTAATTGTAAGAATATGATTGAGTGGTTAAGAGACGTAATTTTTTTATATAGGAGATTTGAAATCGAATTTAGTCCATGTATGCTATTCAATTATGAATTTATCGCATGGAATTTGTATAATGCAATTTATATTTTTTGTTTCGTTTGTAAATTTTTACATAGTGAGTTGAAGTTCGAGAAAAATATATTTTTACGTATTCAATTTGGAAACTTAAAACATAATTTATTAATTTGTATTTATTTCATCTTTATAATTGAGTACTAAGTACTGATATTTACATATTGAAATAATTTATAATAATAAAGAACAATAAAATAAAAATATCAATTTAATTATTTTTTACTTATTAAAAAGTATAGTCAAACATAAGCAAAGTTAATATAAACGGGGCGGGGGACACTAGTAACTTTATGCTGCTACATGTTGATGGATTCTTAATAAGTATTAGATAGAATAATCCATGGATTAAAATTTAGTTCATCTAATACATTGTTTGGGTACTTCATTTACTTTAATCCATGGATTAATTATTCACTATATGTGGTCTTATCTTATCCCTAGAAAATGGAGGGATAACTAATTCAAGGTTTGTTAAACCTTGGATAAGACCCCTAAATGACTAAACTAACCCCTTATTCCTTTTTCTAAATTTCTTTTGTAATTTAATTTACTTTTTATTTATATTGAAATGGTTATAAATGTTCTTTTTTAATTCTCCAAATCCGTTTAGTGTAATTTAATGATTTCACTAATATTTTTTTCTTAATTTTTATTTTATTCAAGTTAGTTTGTCGATTCCCCACTTGAACTATTTGTTTTTTTAAAAAAAAAAAATAAGTTTTAGGTATTGAACAATTTAAGTAGTCTTAAATCTCTGTTAAGTTTAAGATATATACTTGACCAACAAAAAAATTAGAAATACGTTATGACATCAATGATCTTCTTAGTGGTACATCACACCTAAAATTAATAACAATTTTATGTATATATGTATTTGATTTAACTAACTAAATGGAATAGAAAATTCTTTAAAAAAAATTGTTCAGTCGGATGATTATCTACTTTGACCCAATTACATGAAATAAACACTCATAATAACACAAGGGTATAATAGGAAAGAAATTTTTTGTAGAATTTTAAATCAAACACAAAATTAAGTGGAAAGTAGTGAACCAAACACTTGACAAAAAATAATTCATGCGCTACTAATCTCTGCATTACTAATTCTTGCGTTACTAATTCATGCATTACTAATTCCTACATTATCAATGTTTGTACCAAACGACCCCTTAATGTATTACAATGTAAACTATAAATATCTTGAAATTTTAAAGAAGTTGTTACAATGCATGTATCTAAACTATTTAAATTAACTAGGATTAATTCTTTTGATGCTAATTCATGTATCCGATTTTTTTTTGTTTTTACCTTTTTTGGACAAATTTTATATTCCGTGTCTCCTCCTAAATTAGACTATCAAGACTTTACATGATTCGTCTTAATTTTAACTAATAAAAACAATTGATTTTAAACCACTTTGACAAAGGAAGATATATAAATCTTCACATAAAAATATTTTGATATGATTTTTTTGTAAATCCTATTTATTAATTGGTTTAATAGTCTAAGTTAAGTTATACAATTAATCAACTAATTGTAGAGTTAAGTATTGTGTATATTCTTATATATGTGTGACAGAGAAAGAGAGAATAAATAATTCAATCAAATAATTAATTTAAGTTGATATTGTGAAATGCAAATGAAAATTAAGAATTACATTTCATAGAACAAAATTCAAAAATAAGAAAAGAAAAGGCACAATTTTATTTGCTAATTCAATTTATAAAAGGGTGAAAATATTATATATATATCATTACTATAGAGTATAGGACCACGCCGATATGGTACATGAACGAAGCTAGTCCCCTACAGATCATGGCTATTAGGCATACATAAGACCCCTATCGTGTGTAGTGTTGTGTGAGTTCAATGACTCTATGACCTATTATAGATATGGTTAATTTTGTGGTGATTATACTTGTCTATTGTGAGTTGAAGCTTTGTGCTAAAGTCTTATTTACTTGTTATTTGGCATACGTGTTGCTTGTTTTTAATTTGAGTCGGTCAATAATATATATCAATACATAATGATTTGTATTGATACTGCCTTGTACTCTTCTTTTATTGAATGCAAATCGTGTTCTAGAAGTTTTTTCAAGACTCCAATTCTAGCATAATCAGCAAATTTCGATTAACACGATCTATCACAGACCATGAGAGATTAACAATCTTCTCTTTGGGGTTAGTGGCATCCTTGTTACCATGATAGTCTAAATTAATATCTGAATATCTTCTCTATCCGTATATTGTCATCATTTCAATGAGAATGAAAGCTCTCGCGTAGAGAGATTTTTTTTTAAAAAAAATGTTCTTCAAATTGAAGGCATCTTTCAAGTTTAATTAATATTTTTGAAAAAATTACAAACCTTGAATGAAAATATAATTAAAGTTTAATAAAATTTGTAAATAATTGAACAAAAAATAAAGAATTTGTTAATTTAGTAAAATTTGTGGACACCTTAACAATATGTGAAATGGAAGTACTACTCTCACAACATGCTCTTAACAATATTAACCGATTTATGAATTTTATGAACAATTTAACATGATATATAGGTAGAATAAAGATAATAGAGAAAATACATAAAATTCTTTCTGAACTTGGCAGCAAAACTTACTTTAGCACTTTAACTTTACATATAATTATTTACCCCCTAATTTCATTTCAAGTGAATTTAAATCCACCCTAAGTTTATAAGACCAGTCTAACAATGGCAAGTGTATTCCACACGCGTCATGTCATTGACACGTCAGTGTCACGTCACTGCCACGTCAATTCCACATTGATAATTATTTAAATTTTGAATTTTTTATTCCTTTTTTTGTTTTCTTAATTAACAATTTTAGAAAGGAAAAAAAGAAAAAGAAAATTAATCCAAGATTATAAAAAAAGAAAAATAAAAACTAAAAAATTTTCAAAAAAGATCAAACTCCACAAATCCAAAATTATCAAGACCATTTCACTAAAAACATTCAATCTTTAAGGCACATTATCCAATTAAGATGAACAAATTATAAATTTTTCACCAAAAAGAGCTTTAAGTTCATCAAATCAATAAACACATGTATAAGTAGTGATCTTGAAACAATAATAAGTTATTGATTTTTTTTTTCATTTTTTTCGTTGTTCATCACATCTAAGAATAAGTGAGAATAATTTGAAATTATTCTCATTTAATGATGGAAAATAAATGGAGGTATGAATGTTCCGAAGAAGGAGAAAGAAGGGGGAGAAAGAGGTTCATCGAAGAAGAAGAAGAAGAAGAAAGGGATGAGGCAGGTGGTGGCTGAGACAGTGGAGTTTGAAAAAAGAAGAAAGAGGGGTGCGGATGATGGGTTTGAAGAAGGAGAAATAGGGTGAAGGTGAAGGATTTCGAAGAAAGAAAAAGAAAGTGGGAAATTCGAAAAAGAAAATGAGGAGGTGGTGCAGGTGGTGACTGAGGGGTGGCAAGGGGTGGTGGAGTGTGAAGAAGAAAAAGGGCCAGGGTTGTTGGTGGATAGGGGTGGTGGGGTGTGAGGGAGATGAAGAGAAAAATTCTTATTGGCTGAAAAGAAAATAAAACTAGTCCAATTATTTTTTTCTCTTTAATTTTTAACTTTTTACGCGCTTTTTTTTTTTTATATTTGTCACATCAGCCATTAAGGAGGTATTTAATTCACTTGAAAGTTGTTCAGGGGGTATTTGAATACTTGTGTAATTAAAGTATTAAAGTAAGTTTTGTAACCAAGTTCAAAAGGAATTTGATGTATTTCCTCAAGATATATTAAAACTATGTCTCATTCAACATAATTTGTAAATAAAATAAGATTTCTAAATCAATAAAACTTATGAACAATTTAACCAAATAAACAAAGTGAAAATAATATAATCTCTATTACCTTTTGCATGATATTTTTCCACCAAACCCCTTTCTTGTTTTTTTTTTCTTGTCTTGATGAATATAGTTTTCATTTTTTTTAATGATGTCAATCAATAATAGGGCAGTCACAATCCCACAAATCAAGTTGCCCCAAACTGCGGTTTCAAAAACCACTCTTGCAACTTGCAACTCTTGTGGGCCCAAACCACACCTCAACTATACCTAAGTTCCAGAACTTTCTTATAAAGAACCTTCTCTTCCTTCCAATTTCGACTACTTATTATTAAAAAAAATTAGATTACATGTATTATTCTATCCGCTCCGTTTTAACACACTTTTCTTTTTAATCCATCTTAAAAAGTATTACACATTCTCTCAAATATTTAATAATAATATCAATATCTTATCTATGTTAGATGACTAGATCTACCACACATATAAAATGTAATTTTCTATTTAAATTTTCATGTCGAGTCAAATTACATACATAAATTGAAACGAAGGAAATAATAAATAAAAAATTGCATAGGAGGAAGATGCTCACAAGTCACACCCCAAAATGTCTAGAAGTCTAGAACCTTCCACTTAAACAATATTTTATTAGTACTATCTCTTTTTTATTATTATTTCTTGGCAACTCAATAGGTGGAATTGCTGACTCTTCTTTTCTATTAATAGCCTTTTAGCACTTACTTCCAAAGCTTCTTTATCCATGGTGTTCAGAGCAATTTATTCACTAAAATAACTCAACTTCTTAACTGCATAAACTACCTTCCCAAAAGAGAAACTTTCCACTTCCAAAATCCAAACTTTTTTTCTTCCTAAAAATACATATATTTACCTCCCCTGTTTCTTGATGTTGAATCAATTGTATTCAGTTAAAGAGGAGTTCCCGGGTCAAGTTCTGGTGGTGGCGGTGGGGGCCGACACCACAACCAATGGAAGGGCTTCATGACATTGGTCCACCACCATTCCTTACAAAGACATATGAAATGGTGGATGATTCAACTATAGATCATGTTGTTTCTTGGAACAGAGGAGGTCAAAGCTTCGTTATCTGGGATCCTCATGCCTTTTCGACTACACTACTTCCCAGATTCTTCAAACATAATAATTTCTCGACCTTTGTCAGACAGCTAAATACTTATGTAAGTATATATATATAACTTAGTCAAAAATCAGTTAACTCCTCTAATACATTTTTTTCAAGTGGGAAATTTGTATTTACTTTCTTTCAAATATATTTGTTGGCTCCTGATTGCTAAATCTTTGTGAACATACAAGTGAACAAGGTTATTATAAGACGGAAAGATATATATTTGTATTTGTATATACAGTCTCTCACGCTTTATATCAATACAAATGCAAATTATACATTTGTGTTTGCCTTTGTATAAAGTGAGAGAGGCGAAGGAGATATCAATGATAGTGCAAGTGAGATTCCAAAAAGAGGAGAGAGAGGCGAATGACAAGAAGTTGCTGCAAATTGAAATTAAATGAAACCGTAGCTATATCATTCATTTTGAATTAATAGTTTGCTATAATGTACAATTTTCCTTTTTTACTTCTTTTTCTTCTCATTCTCATTTTTTGGTAAGAATATTTTTATAGTAAAAAATAATAATCTTAGCTAAGTGGGCATCGATTTTGAAGAGATTGTGAATTTCCCGAAAAGAAGTTGTTGATATTTCAGACAATTTAATTATGAAAAATTAAATAATTAGACATACTTTATTATCATATATATTATTATTACCTATACTTTCAAAATATTATATATCTTACCACTAATTAAGAGTTCCCTACCATATATTGAAAAAAATACACTTAGGTATATGTATTTTTGCTATCAGATATACAAAAATAGGAAGAGAAACGAGCGAGATTGCGGAGGGAGGCGAGTGAGATTAGTATGTATCCTAGATACATATGAATCATGCTCGATACACACACACACACACACACACATATATATATATATATATGGTATGATTTGCATATATCTGGAATACCATATACCTGGAAAGTGGCAAGCAAGATGAGAGAGAGGTGACGGGGATGAGCTAGATTTGTTATGTATCCCTAATACATGTGAATCCACTTTGATACAATGTATCTAAAATAAATTACACCTAATTTTGACCTCATGTATCTGACATACATGTATCTGAATGTATTTGGATACACCAAAATATGGTAAAATACGTAATATTGCAAATTAGAGTATATCTGAATAACTAGCTCCTAAACTAGTAAGATTTATGTAAGTTTCCTTTTAATTATTATATAGCATCAGGGTTAAGTTTCTAATTAGTTTCATGTAATTCTTTTGGGCATGCAGTATTGGACAATATGTGGACTCCCAAATTGAGATTTGAGAAGAAAGAGCACCAAGCTAATCTAAGTAGTATTACTTATATGTGTAATATTGTAAACATATTTCCTTCCTAGCTACGTACTCTTGTGTTTGCTTAAGTATTGTATCTTTTGACTTAATTTTGTGTGAAGAAGAGCGTATAATCAGTGCTATATATATGAAATAAAACAAATATTATTAGCAAGTTCTCTTAAATTTTGCTATAGATGGATCGTTATTATTTATTTTAGGTTGTACCAACTTTTACGTTCCTTTAAGTTGATTTTTGATTTATTTTCTCATGTTTGGTTGGTGATTAGAAAATATTTTTCGGAAAAGATTTTGTGTTTGATTTATGAATGAAAAATATTTTTGAGAAATATCTTTTATTTTTACTAGAGTAGAAAATAATTTTTGAAATTGAAAATATTTTTTAAAAACAAACTTAAATATTTTTTTTTGGGGGGTGGGGTG